>JAQZBX010027793.1:0-28173 GCA_029593785.1 Cabassous unicinctus | reverse complement strand
GGTTCCCCAAGTGTAGGCTTTCAGGCACTTTTCCTTGATAACACGTACCACAATTGTCATTTTACTTCTCTTTATATGATTATTTGATAAATGTCTGTCACCCCTACTAGACCACCATATCCATGAGGGCAGAAATCATGTGTTTTTCAGAAACTTCGTGCTCCAAGTGTACAGCACAGAGCCTGGCACATAGTGGACACCCCTTAAATATTTGTGACTGTGACTCTAAGAAGGAGGGACCTGCTTGTTTCCAATTTTTTTTATTTTTTTATTGGACCCTTGTGCTCATAGTAGTTGGCAGGCAGAAGCTCTTGGCTCTACAGATTTCTGGGTGACGGGTCAGCCAAATGAGGTAGAGATTCTGTGTAGTGGAGGGCTCTATGTGTACTTGGCAAATGTGACCCCAAACTTATGGCAGGTGTATCCAATATTCCTACCACCATAGTTTCCCCTACAAATTTGTAAAGATTTTGTATGTGTCATCAAGTTGATACTGTATATTAAGTAGTAATTCATTTGTTCTTTTTTTCCAGAGACAAACAATAGTCAGCTGAAGCTGTTGGTTAGCAGAAGATTAGAGTGTTACTATACTATGCTGATATTCTTGCAATCTAAAACAATGACATGAAAATATCTGATGCATTTGAAACTTCAAAATTTATTAGGAAAAAACTCATCTTTTATTGTTGCCCTTGAATCTGCTAGACATTTAGAGTCCTCTGATTGGGAATGGCTGTACTAGAGCCCATAATGCCAGGACAGTAGAATGGGGGATGGGAGAGGAAAGATCTTTCCTTGCTCTCTAGTGCTGTGTCCATCTGAGAAGATTGTGATCTGGAATGTTTGATAATAAAGCCTAATGTTAGCCAAGTAATTAGAGTAAGGCTTTAGATTGATACAATGCTTTAAGCAGAAGCACCCAGCTGCGGATGAAGTAGAGAGTGGTCAATGCCTTCACTAAGCAGACATTTTTCAAAACAACAGACAGCATCACCAGCCTTACCTTTTTCTTAGTTGTAAACTGGTATTGCAATCTGAAGGTTGCATTTGGTACTAATTCCAGACATACATGGCTGGTTTCTTAAACCAAACAAGTATTTAGATAATAGAGAGAACAAAAGGTCAGGCACAGGCCTGCCAAAGCTTAACAAGGATACATGTATTCAGGAAAAGAAACAGTGATTTCCTTTATTCTACTCTGAGACAATATCTTTCAAGTCTTCACTTACCATAAAATAATAGCATATCATCTGCATGGAACATGAGGAAATAATTAAAACTTGACCCTTACTTACATTACAAGAATTGGTTGAAGACAAAGAATTTTCATATATAAAAGTGTTTTAAGCTTCTAAGAGGAAGGCTGTACAAACTCTAAAAAATGTTCATTTTAAGCATTTCCATAAGTAAAATTTAATTTCAATCACTAATACTCCCTTTTAATGATATCCCTAACTAATTCTGGCTGGAAGTTAATCAGATTCAACACAATCAAGGAAATGATGCTATAAGTTCTTTGTGAAATGTTGGTGTGGCAGGTAGGCATAAAAATCTAGTGCTGACTACAGTGAAAACTGAGACTGTGGCTAAGGGGTTCACATAAGGTGAGTCAACAGTAGAATAACTCTGCTCAGATCCTTTTTGAATTAAGTGAAAAAGAGCAGCTATTATACTTGTCTCCAGAATGACCTCTAATACCATTCTTCTGCATCATTCAAGCTACACCCACCACTAAACTGCAATTTAAAACCATTAAACTGCAGTCCTGTCTAAAGGTTAATCATACAAACCAATAACATAACAACCATAAACAAATCAAACAGTTTCAGGAAGAGAAGGATAAGTCTTAACAAGCAAGCAGAAATGATATTCACAATATTATTTTAAGTGCATGGAGCATAAGCAACAAAGGCTAACCCTTTACATTTTTTTGGTAAGAGCAAGAACTGTGCTATGACTCAGAACTGACTTTTTCTTTAATCTACTATTTAGGCATTGGTGATAGTGCCAGCATTTTTTATGATGGTTTGTCCACCTATAGCATTGGACAGAGTGTCTTGAAACAATCCATGCTTAATCTCAAAAAATGCAAATGGAGGCAGGGAGACAGGTGGGAACAAAACCCCTCACTTCACCAAATCTGGACTTTCAATACAGGATCTACTCCTAGTCAAGAGATTGATGAGTGAGTAGTGAGATGAGAATCTTGGGAGAGACTACATCTCCTGGGATCTGTGCCAACCCTTGCCAACCATTGTCCCAGTCGTTAAAGGGCATTTGTGTGTCATTGCTCTGTACCTTAAAATGAAGTGTTAGCAGGCTAATTGCACCTCCTTGGACATATTTTCAGTTGGCTTTCTGAATATTGATGACAGAAAATAGTCAGCCCTAAGGCCTTTATTAAAGTGTGTGCCACTTTCCCCATGTGAGGTTTTAATTGATAAAATAAAAGATAATTTTTCTTTGGTCCCTACCTAGCAAAATGAAGGATCATGGGCAAGAGGCTATGTAAACCCCTGATTTTCCTTATTTACATAGGAGTGCTTTACACTGTAGGGGTGAGAATGGAAGGGAACTCAGAGATGTCAAGGTGACCTCCCTGACAATTCTTGGGACGTCAAAATGCATACATACTACTGCAAACGACCAGAGAAAAAAGGAAAGGAAAAACAGGGGCTATGTTTATGATCAGCTAGAATATATTTCCCAGTGCTTAAGCAGTACTCCTGCACCTATTCAACCTTTTAGGATGTGTACATAGAAGAGGTTAAATTAGAAAGGAAACAGACGCTTGTCCGTTCCCCAGTGATTTACGTGAATGAATAACCCAAAACAAACCAGCAATTTAATAAAATAGCCAAAAGCCACATTCGCATTTGTCTGGGAATTCATGTTGAGAATGGCCTTTTTGGAATTGTAAAATGAAATGGTAACATTTTGATCATTTTGATTATCATTCATAAATCTCTAACAGTTTTGCCAAAGTAAATATATTTGCTTCAGGTTAAAATGTACCTATTTTGTACTTTGAAATACTGTTTTCCTCTCTCTTTTTTATTCACCAAAAAACCCCAGATATTCAACACACGGGAAGCTGAACACAACGTAATATATCCTGTGCTTTGGCTCCCAAAACTATTTTATGTTTAAAATGATGGTTTTTATATATAAATCTAAAAGTCTAACAATGTTAACATATTGCCATGTTTGCTTCTTTATAAAATAAATAAAATATAGTTGTAGCTGATGCCTCACTCCGTATCACATCTCCCCTTCTCTTTTCCTAAAGAAAAAGCCAGGCCACTGAGTCTGCTGTAACTATGTGCAAACTGTATACTGAACACCTCTACTTGTGCAGTGGGGCAGTCCTGATAACCACTCTGTGAAGGGCCCACCTATGTTTTTAACCATTCACAATGTGTTTTTATCCTTATCTAATGTTTAATATTACTTTAAAAATATTCACAAGGATACAAAACTGAACACATGTTTCTATATGTTGCTTTATTTTTTTTATTATACATTAGATTTGGTGGCTGTTTATCCGTTAACTATTCCCTTCCTATTCCTTGCTAACAGAGCCCCAATTTTGTTTAGGTTGCCATCCTTTAGAGAAGAGGAACCTATCCCCATATCAAGGATAATTATTAATTCATCTCAGCAATTATGATAATCTTATTCCTGGCCCATGACACAGAGGCATGTAACATAATTCTGATCAATGAACCCTGTTGGGAAGCCTCTAGAGAAGAATTCTAATATTTGAAAGCACAGAAAGAAACGACTTCATCTTCCGCTGGATGCTGTCATGTCTGAATGTGAGCCCTGGAACTGTATAATCATCTTGTTACCTTGAGGAAGCTAGCCTGAAGAGAAGCCATATATTGGAGATGGCAAAGAAGAAATGAGCAAAATAGGGAGAGTGTATATTAATCAGGCAATCCTACCTCAGGCTTCTTTTTATATAAGCTAATGCATTTCTTTATTATAAGCCATATTGATCATATTTTTTTACTTTTAGCAAAAAACATCTGTTTTTTGGAGAAATATAGATTTATTTCAATCATTCAATTGTTGATAAGTTATTTGGTATTAATACTTAGCCATTCCCCTGCTAGTGAACATTTAGACCATTTCAGGTATTTTGCTATTACTAATCATGTTGCAGCAAGCACCCTAGCTATTGTTTCCTTATATATTGTACAACTGCAATTAGACTATGTACATCTTTATCTGTATTAGAGATCTCCAAATTGTTCTCTGAAGAGCTTAAAACAATTGACAGTCCTCTGGCAATATGAGCATTTCTTTCCCAACATCATTGTCAATATTTGGAATTTTTAGACTTTTTAAAATTTTTCCTTTCTGATAAAGTTGTGTCTTCTTGTTGCATTAATTTTCATCTCTGTATTTACAAGTGTGGTTGAAAACTTTTAATATATTCATTAGCTATTTTGGTTTCCTTTTATGTGAATTGCTTAAGTCATTTATTCATTTTTCTAGTGGATTGTTTTTTATTGGTTTTTAGAACTTTTTTTAGTATTCTGAATTTCCATGCTTTATCAGTTATATGCACTATAAATATAGTCTCCTGATGTATTTCTTGTTATTTCTTTTATCTTTGGTCATACAGGCATTTTATGTTTGAATGTAGTCAGGTTTTCAATCTTTTCATTTACGGTTTGTGGTTTATATTTCCTTAAAAATTCTTTGCTAACCTTTGTAATAAATATTCCTTTAAAATTTATGAAGTTTTGCATTTTCACATTTAGGTATTTAATACATCTTATCATCTTTTTTTCCTCTTATCTTTAATGAGGTGGGGAATTCTAAGGTTTCTTATAGACTAAGTCAGTTGAATCAGTTAAATCAGAAAGTAGAAACCTTATTAGGTATTTCCAGAAAGGGAATTTAATAAAAAGAGTTGTTTACACAGGTGTTGTAGGGGTGAAAGAACAAAAGAGGAACAACTTTTTTACCCAGAGATGATAACTTCAGGAAGCAGATACCAGCTGGGAGAACAGAAGAGAATAGTTGGAGCTACCAGGACCTAGACGCTGATAGGAAGACTCTGCAGAGTTAGCGTGCAGACTTAGGAATGGGACACCACCTAATTGCTGCTGGGTCCTCTACTAGGCATGCTGAGCTGGCTCTAGAAGTGCTAAAAGAAACTAGAGCCTGGAATGATTTGGCACTGCGGGGGTGAGTTGCTGCCTGGGTGAATCGCAGCTGCTAGGGCAATGCTACCAAGAAATCAAGAAAAAAAGAGCAAAGTTATTTATACTCACTTTCTGTATTCTTATCTGCCCCTATTTTCTCCTGTTAGCAGAACCTAATGAGAAATCAGCTAGCAAAGGAACCTGGAAAATGTAGATTGCATTTTCCTGACCTCAACTTTACTGAGCAGAGTAAAAGTAGGATGGATTTGAATCCAAGAAATAACTTAGGTCAACATGTGGTCTCCAACATGTGGTCTTCACAGTGCACTGTATTCATCCAAGGAATTTGCAACAGGAGCCATTGGGATGGAGAAGAAAATATTAGATTGCCTTTAAATTTTTCATTTAAAGAAAGAAAAAGAAATTTAATTTTGCTAATATTTAACAAGTCTGTTTAATACAGAGTTTTTACACTGGTACCCTCAGTCAATCTATTTGTGCCATTTAGTTTTAAAATAAACCATACACTTTTTCCAAAAGACATGTTTGCCATTTTCTGTCGGCAGTGGGCTACTGTCTGTTTTTCAGCTGCTAAAACAAGTACCATACAAAGGATTGTCTTAAACAATGGGAATTGAATGTCAACCATTTTGAGGCTACGAGTAATCCAAAATAGAAGCACCAGTAAGGTTATGCTTTCTTCCTGAGGAATGTTCTGGGGCTAGCTGCCAGCATTCTTTGGGACCTTGGCTTTTCTGTCACCTGACAGTGAACATGGATATGTCTTTTCCTTTTTCTTCTGGGTTCCTTTGACTTTCAGCTTCTGCTCCTCCATTTGGCTTTCTCTCTATAAAGCCTCTAGTAATAAGATCAAAGCCCAAACTCATTCAGTTGGGCTACATTTTAATTAAAAAATAACATCTTCAAAAGGTTCTATTTACAATGGTTAACCCCCACAAGAATGGATTAGGATTAAGAATATGTTTTTTTTCTGGAGTACATAATTCAACCTACCACAGATACCTAGCAGATATTTTCTTAAAAATAAACACAATTTATCTGATCCTTGTAGATTAAGGTGGCATTTCAGCAGTAAGTAAGAAAGAAAGTACTTTGCAAAAGAGTCTTTATAGAAAGAGGACTTCAAAAATAGATTGGGGGAGTGGGCATGAAATATTTCCATAATTATATAACTTTATTGATAATATTGATATTGAAGTCTCACCTACACCAAGTAAAATCTTGAAATTAAAATAGTCTAGTCTAAAAATAAAAATAAAATAAATAAAAAATAAAAGATTCTGGTGCATTTGAATCCATTTTCTAAAAAAACATAAAACACACCACCTAATTATTTTGCAGGAACAACTGATTGACATTGATTGACATTAGAGAAGATGGAAATTTACTAGCTGAATTTTGACTGAAACCATTCATAAATGATGACTAAAGTATGAATCCCAGGATGATTTAATAAATGGAATTCATGATACACTTTTTCCACTTGGACCTATGGGTTATTGTTAATAATCTTTTTAAAATTAAGGCAGCAGTTAGTACCAAATATAAAATAACCTAAAGCCAGATTTTTGTATCACTTATAGCATAAAGTATTAAGCTAAGATGTTAAAATAATGAAGATTATTGTCTTTCAACACAAAGCATTAAGTGAAGACAAAAAGGATTTTGTACTTTACTAAATAAAATAGTATAAAATATTATCCATTTCACTTTTGTCCTATTTTTCATTTCTCTTATGTATATTTTAACTGTTTTATAATTCCATATTAGTTCAGTTATAGGTACATACAACTTATAAACAAATAAATGTACTATTTTGGGTCTGTATAAACAAATTTGTTCTTTTGTTTTGTTTTGTTTTGTTTTGTTTTAATCTAATGAGGTCTGTAGTGGAGTGTAAAAGCAAAAGTGTTTGGAAACCACTTGCCTAAGTGGTTGTGATGTCAAACTTGTTTTAACTCCTGAGTTGAAATTATGTAATATCACAAGGGAAATCCCAAAAGATGTAGACTGAGAGTTTGAAAGCTTCTCCTTCCTAAAAATTATAGTATGTAACATATGTCTCAATTATTGTAGGATTAGATCCTCTAGAAATTCATCAAAGTACTATGATGAGGTAAGTGACTAACTTCCAACCATTAGTTCAACATTCTTCCTAAAAGCAGTCATTTTCATTTTCTGTATGGTTTTCTGATTTCCATATATACAATTTATATATAATTCAGGACACAAAGATTAAATAATTTTGTAAAAGCCAAACTCCAATTTGTTTGCTGGATGTGGATTAGAGTTTAAATTTTCATCTATGTTCTACTTTAATGTATATTTCTTCCTAAGTCGATACATACTGATATAAGCATGTCACTCTACATATTTAGGCCTCAGTATCCTTATTTGTGCAATGAAAGTGTTGCCATGGATGATATCAAAGGACCCTTTAAAATCCCAACATTTTTATATTACAATGAATATTAATCTAGTAAAAGGCTTTTCAAACTATTTCATTATCTTTTAGAATTCCAATGAGACAAATTTAGAATTTAAGGGGCTGCAGTGTTTCCAGAGTCTGCAATGTCTGCATAGACATCCTCCAGGTCTAGTTGATAGGACACTCTGGATCAGAAGTCCGCCTTTGTTGTGTATTCCTGGGAGCCAGGAGAGGAACTCGCATGACGATTCCTGAGGTCACAGTGGCCTAAAGATGCCATTTGCAGCAAACAGCAATTAGCCCTGCACTGTGTGCATTGTAATGTATGCTTGCTTCCATCTGCTTCATCTACAACTATTCTGTCAGTCAGTTTCCCTCTTTCATGCCCCATGATGAGATTGTATCTCTGGTTTTGAAGTTTGTATGCTTAAAGGATATACATCTGGTCTTCCTTCCTGTCTTTCTCTTCAGACTAACATTACCCCTAAGGGTTCCTTGAAAGGAAAATAGTATGGCCACTTGGATATGTTTATTTTATGTCTGCTCCACCACAGCCAGTATTGCCTCAGTCCTGCAATGAGAGTTTGGAGTCTGAGGCAGGAAAAACAGCCCATAAGAATTTCAGAGACTCATAAAGTTTGTAAACTAATGATCTAGGCCTTTCATTTTCTTTGGAAAGGTGGCAACCCAAAGTTATATAAAGCCAAAAAGATTTTTTTAAGACATGAGAAAATGCCTTTATTTGGGCTTTCATTCCTTGAAATGTTAGACGACTTGTCACTCTACAGTAAACATCGAAAATCAAAAAGACGTCTGTCTATTGGATGAAATGGCCTTCAGAGGGGCAAATATAAGTCAATCTGATCCATAGCAGGAGTAGAGAGACAGAGCTAAGAGGCAATGGCAAACATCAACTACTGTGATGAGAGACAGGACTGAATGGGAACAGGGCCAAAAAGAAAAAAGAGAAACAACTCACTGGGGAGTGATTAAAACTCCATTTCTTTACAGATACAGTGGGAAAAGCTAAAGTAACCAAGATCTCAGGAGACAGATTTAGGTTAAGAAAACTATAAAAGAAAAAAAGAAGACAAACTAATCTCTCAAATATCTCACCCATTGTTTTGGTACTTGAAATGGCTAACAGTCATTTGTTGGGTGATAACATTATCTCTATAGTCAAACAATAATTGCATTAATTAAAAGGGAGGAAGAAAAATAAATTGTTAACACAGAAACATGGATTTATTTTTCAGATTAGTTGCTACTTTGGAAATACAAGAGTGATATCTTAGGAGAAGCTAATTCAGGAATATATATTTTAATGGAGCCATCAGGTGCTTACTGAAATATAACCTTATTCATGTCTCTTAATATCACTTATCACCCTCTGATACTTTTCCTTTTTAACATTTTATTCTTTGTCATTTATTCTTTGGCTCTTTCCACTAGTATCCATGAAGAGGGAAACAAAGGTCTTGTTCACCACTGTATACCCAGTGCCTGGCACATTGCCAAGCACATAGTATGCTCTCAAATAACATTCTGTAAATGACTAATTAATGAATGAATGAGGGTAAAGGAAGAATAATGTAGGAAAAGATCTAGAGGTGTGTGTTTATGTATGTGTGGGAAAGATAGGCTTAGGTATGGTGGTAAGGTGCTGGGAACATGGGCAAGAAGAGAAAAAGGAGGAGTTTGGACAAATGGGCACCTAAAGTCAGAACAGAAAGAAGAGAAGGAGGTTATCAAATATACATTTCTCATTTTTATCCAGTGCTAGCCCTGGAAATAAATATAACTTACTATGCCCTAATATGAGCTAAAATTATACATATGTATAGCTAGTACTATAGATGGAAAAACCCTTGGAATGAGGCATGAGCAGTACCACTTCTGCATTTGGCCTGGGCCTTACAAGAATATCCCAATTGCATTGTAAGAAATGTTACTGAATTGGGTGCTCTGAAATGCCTGCTTTTAATTTACAGAAATAACAAGCATTTTGCTCCACTACATGGTGGTCCTTGTTAAGCATGTACAAGCATTGGATGCTATTGAAACCTAGTCTATCAGCCTTGGTGGTATTTTCATGACTGACTCCCAAGTTCTTGTACAGAAAATAGGCAAACATAATCCTTGAGAATTTTAAAATTTAGTAATATCTTCATCATTTACTTCATTCCTTCAAAATATGGGGAAGAAAGAGCCAGTTTTAGAATTTATTACCTCCACAGAGCTTGGGTCAGATAATGTAAATGGCCCTAAGAGTTCCCAATTATAGCTATAGATTTCTTTGGTTCCTTGCTGTCTTTTTTGCTTTTTCTTTTTTCTCTCTCTTCATCCCCTACTTTTTTTTGCCTATGGGAAGGAAGAAAGCAGAGATTAACTAAAGGCAATTTGAAGCTCCAACTCCCTTCCTGCCCCTGACCCCATGATTTTTAAGGGAAATTCTGTGAGTTCTCATCCATACTATTTACTCTTCCAAATTTGATCTTCATTATTTCTGTGTTTCAAGAATAGTCACCACTTAACTTTAAGTGAAAAATATTATCTACTATGTTGTGGAAGAATAAGTTAAGAATAGAGAGAACTCTTTTCATAGATTTGTGAAAGGAAGATAAAAAAATCAAGGAGGACATAGACACTGCATTTTTCACTGTGAATGGTCAGGAGACCTGTCAAGGCTAGCAGCCTCCTTAAGAGCCAAGTCCTTTTTTTCCTGTGTATTATCACCACATTTTACAGGGTTATCAGAAGACTAATTTAGTTACTATTCAAAAAAGACCAAGGGTATCCACTAAGTGTATTATAAACTTTGTGAGATAAGAAGTTCATTCTTAGGAAACAAGAGAGGTCTTCCTTATGTGAAGGTTCATATTAGTCCCAGCAGTTCAAAAGGCACTGCACTAGAAAGCCTTCACCATAAAGGGCATGAGTTCTGGAAGGTAAAAAAGGAAGAACTGTATTTCTTTTTTAAATACTTTTGATTATATGTTTATATATAATTAAAAGAAATATAAGCTTTAAGTTATAACTGTCAAGTGAGTAATTTTCTGAAATGGTTTGTTTATTGAAAATAATTGTATCAAAAATATTTTGTTCATTCCATGGCAGTGCTACCAGACAATGTATCTACTAATGTAATGTTGCCCAATTTAATGCAAATATGTCATTCCCTACCATATTTTACCTAATAGTTCCTGTTGACACAGTTTATTAATTTATTAATTGTTTATTCCATACATCCTGATAATACTGCCTTTATTGAGCTTCAGAACCACTATTTACTGTTCTTCTGCTTCTTACTTTACTGGCTGCTCCTTTGTTGGAGCTTAGTCTATTTTGCTGGGTGCTTCCCAACTTCCTAGCCATATCACTGCAATGTCTTAGGGTTCAGTCCTTGGATATCACCTCTTTTATATTTCACTCAATCATTAAATTGTATCCTTTGCTTTCATCATTTTGAATATAATAATGTCTTTTAAATTTGTATCTACACCCATGATCTCTTACCCGAATTCCAGATTCTAATATCAATTATTCTGACAGATCCCCTTGGATAGCAAATACACACTTCAAAAATACCACGTCCAAAACTGAATTTGTGATCTCTACCAGTACACTTCCTCAAATCTGTTCTTCCCCTTGGTGGAGCTGCAACACCTACTCTGCAGCTCATTGGACTCACCCAGGACAACTGGCGGAGAGATGATGATGGACAACAGCCGTCCCAGGGAACGGAGAGAGTCTGCAGCTGCAGGCAGGATACTCCCATCCATCTGCCCCATGGGATATAAGCTTCCTCTCAATTGGAGGTGAAGTGAATGTCACCATCCCAGAATCCTCGTGATTGGGAGAAGAACTATGGACTAGAGTGGACTTACTGGTGTTCTACTACAGACATATTGTGATTGTAGCAATGGAAGAAATTACAACATAGATGTGGAGCCAGTGGCCACTGGAGGCTCTGGGGGCATGGAAAGGGAAAAACAATTGTAATACTGGGGCTTTTTCGGGACTTGGGAATTATCCTGAGTGATGTTGCAGTGACAGATATAGGCCATTTTCTATCATCACATAACATGCAGAACTGTGTGGGAGAGAGTGTAGACTACAATGTGAACTATGGTCCATGCTTAATGGCAAAGCTCCAGGATGTGTTTATCAATTGCAATTAATGTGCCACACTAATGAAGGATGTTTATGTGGGATGGTGTGGGAAGTGTGGGGAGTGGGGCATATGGGAATCCCTATTTTTGTGTGTAACATTTATGTAATCTAAGTATCTTTTAAAAAATAAAAAAAAACTTAAAAAAAAAATCTGTTCTTCCCCACACTTTCCTTATCTCAATAAATACAACTTTATTCTTCTATTTATTAAAAGTAAAAAACATAGAGCCTTCCCTGAGTCCTCTTTGCTCTCATGATTAACATTCAGTTCATTAGAAAATTCTGTCAACTCTGCCCTTTTGTTTCTTCCCAACCTGGTCCAAGCCATCATCAGTCCTCACCTGCATTTTGCTAATAGTGTTCATACTGGTCCTTCTGCACTTATACAGGGTTTGACACAGAGCACTTGAGTGATACCTTTTAGAAACCAGGTCAGATCATGTTTTCCTCTGTTCAAATTCCACTAATGGCTTTCGCTCTAAGCATGAAATCTAAATCCCTTGCCAACGACCATCCAGGCCCAACATGATCTGGCTCTTTGTGACTTTCTAGCCTTTCTCCAGTCACCTCCTCCCCACTCCTTTCCTTCCCACCTCCTGAAATGCCCTCTCTCTACTTCAAGCAGACTGGTGTCCTTGCTATTTCCCGAACACACCAAGATGGTTCCCCATTAAGGCCTTTGCACTTGGAGTTCCCTGCTCTTCTCCAGATAGCTGCAAGGCTCACACCTTCACTTCCTTCAAGTCTACTATTTTCTAATGTTATCTTATCAGAGACAGTCTTTTTCTACCCCATTCAAAAACAGCACAAACCTCCGCTTTTCTCTCATTATCCAACCCCTTAGTGTGCTTCATTTTTGTTTTTTTTCCATTGGATTTATCATCACCTACACATGGAGTTTTTTGTTTATGTCTTGTATCCCCACTAGAAGACAGGAAATAAACAATATAACATCACAAGATCAGGATATGAATCTATTTTCTTCACTGCTCCAACCCCAATATTAAAATGCTACCTGGCACATCTATGGCACACAAAAAAATATTTAATGGATTGAATTGTAATGGAGTCATATAAAATGTGTTCATTTAAGAAATCTCAAGTTATAAACAAAGATGCATTTTTAAATTCTAAGTTAGTCTTTAATTAATAACTCTATTAATAACTCGGTTGTTAATAATTCATATGTAAGTATTTTATGACTCTAGTATGAAAGGAAATGCTGACATCCAGCTTCAGCACGGAAAGAGCAGAGTTCAATTTGGTTCTACCTTTGCCTAACTGGTTAGCATCTTTGACAAATCACTTATTTTTTTTCTCAGATCCTCAGTTTTCTGACAAAGAAAGTCAAATGAGAATACCAACCTCAGTTGTGAAGATTAAATATATTCATTTAAAATCAGCACAGAACAGATATTAGTAACAGCAGCAGTGATAGTAGTAGTTTCTCCCTAAGTTACAGAGTAGGCAGGGGCTTTCTTCTGGGAATTAAGCATTACAATATTTTGAGCAAGAAATTTAAATGAGCTTCACCAGACTCTCTTCCTGGACTGAGACCTAAAATAAATAGTAATGGTGAGAAGAACAGCATGATGCTGAGACCACTGAGGCCACAACAATCCAGGACAGTCCATGAGTCTCACTATGCACTACCCTTATTCAGAAAATGCTCAGGACACCATCCGATTCCAAGGGTCATTCCAGAGCAAACTGAGATGGATTTGGAAATCATTTACTACAGAGGGATCTAAATCTCAGGGGACAACAAGAACTGGCCAAATCCTCCAGTGCTTCTCAAGAGCCTGAATTGTATTCTGTGAACTGAGTAAAAGTCACATGTGAAATAGTTGCTTTGCCACATATACTCAGAGGGGTCAGGAAGTGCTCACTCCCAGTAAGTATATAAAGACATAATGATGCGTGATTCTTCTTGAAGGCAATGCTTTCTCCTTTAACTCACTTATCATCATTACCACTTTGATCTCTCTTTTCTTTTAAATCCCCTTTCCATAACTGAAGAGCAGGAGGCTGCAGCCCAGTACACAGCTGATGCACACCTTTCAGAATGTGTAGTTTTCCTGTCATACAGAGACTGGCATATAGCAAAATAACTTGTCTTAGAGAAAGACAGAGACCGAGTCAAAAAGGAAATGCTGCTCACTTTTTGTGACCTTTTCCCTAGAACATAATGCCAGCCTTAATCAACAAGTATTGATCTATTCTAAGGGAAAGGCCAGGAGAGTTCCAACATAACCTTATATAAGTCCAATTATTCAGAGGAAAGAGGACAGAGACATTGGAGTGGGTAGTTTGATTTGATTTTAGATAGGGCTTGGGTATATAGGTGTGGAACCAGTCATTGGCCAGAGCTAAAGGCACCATTTCATCAAGTATAAATAACTCTGGCAAAGAGCTCAAGAACTTCCTGGAAGGACTTATCACTGTCATCTGCCACCTCAAAGCCAAATCCTTATTTTTTTTAATTTTAAAAAATACACAATTGTGATTTTATGAAGTTATGACTTTACATAGAGCCTTCATCCAGTCATTTCACCTTCCTGAGCCAGTCTTCAGAGGGTCAAAAATGTTCCAACTCTGAGGTTATGTGTAATACTGCTTCAGGCTTTGCAGGACTGTCCAGGATCACCCTTGTCCAGGAGCCAGGCCAAATTTCACCTGGCCAAAAATCTCACAAGAATTAATGACTTTTAAGAGAAGGTCACTGGCAGGACCTTAAGAAATGAGATCCCAAGACATGGAACTAGTTGTCCAACAAAAGATATTTCACATAGGGAAAGAGGTACTTCCTTGTCTGGCTAGAAGGATATGTGAAAGGAACAGAGCCCAGGAATGCAAAAATGTTTTTGAAAGTCTTTATGTGGTTTGAGTTAGGTGAAACAGTTTTTTGTCTCCAATCACTTAGGATTAAATAAATTTGTACAAAAATTTAATTTTTTTTTCTTCATAGGTTTTTTATGTTGACTGGAACTTTGTACCAAGAGAAAATGAAAGATGCACATATGGAAAATTCACTGCAATCTTTTGACTAATTTTTTCACTAATAGCATAAGTATTTGTTTGCTTGGTCACATCAGACAAGTTAGGTATGGCAAACAGAACCCTGGTTTTTCAATTAGAATATTGGAGTAACTAAATGGAAAGCCCCTCAAAGGAAGGAAACTCATCTTCTGGTTTTCAGTAACTCTCATTTTGCCTATTATAATGCCTGGACATACTAGACACCCAATACCTCTTCCATGAAATAAATTGCCAAGTAGGTATATTACATCTATGTATGCAAAATCTGTAGTTCCATGGACACACTGATACACAAAAGGAAGAAGGAAGAGTCCTTTGCATTCATTTTTTGTTGTTGTTGTTCATTTGATCAAAAGAAGTGTCTAGAGTGCCTACTCTGTACCAGCCATATTATTGGACTAGGGGTTACAATGTAAGATGACATATTTTCTATTGTGAAGGGTTTAAAGTCTAATGTGGGGCAAGGCTAAATGGAAATGTGAAGTGGAGAAAATATATAGTCACCTAAAATTATAATTCAATATAAGAAGGACTGGCATAGGGATATCAAATAAATGTTGAGGACATCACAGAGGCTTTGCTCAGAGAAAATACAGAAGTCTTCAATGAAGAGATTACATTATACAGCTCTTAAAAGATTAAAGAACCTGTGGTCCTGCCCCCTCTTCATTTGGTTAATGCAGTGTATTACACTAATTGATTTTCTTGTGTTGAACTACCCTTGTATACCTGGAATAAAACCCATTTGGTCATGATGTTTAATTCTTTCAATGGCTGTTGGATTTGATTTGCAGGTATTCTGTAGAGGATTTTTGCATCTAGATTCATAAGAGAAATTGGTCTGTAATTTTCTTTACCTATAGTATCTTTATCTGGTTTTGGTATTAGGGTGATGTTGGCCTCATAAAATGAGTTAAGTAGTGTTCCTTCCTCTTTAATTTTTTAAAAGAGTTTGAGCAGGATTTGTATTAATTCTTTTTTGAATGATTGGTATAATTCACTGTGAATCCATCTGGTCCTGAATCTCTCTTTGTTGGGAGGTTTTTGATGACTGATTCAATCTCTTTCCTTGTAATTGGTCTGTTGAGGTCTTCTGTTTCTTCTAGGGTCACTGTTGGTTTTTCATGTGTTTCTGGAAACTTGTTCATTTTATCTAAGTTGTCTAATTGTTGGCATACAGTTATTCATAGTATTCTCTTATGATCCTTTTTATTTCTGTGGGGTCAGTAATAATGTCTCCCTCTCATTTCTGATTTTATTTATTTGCATATTCTCTCCCTTTATCTTTGTAGGTTTAGCTAAGACTCATTCATTGCTGGTGGGAATGTAAAATGGCGCAGCTGCTGTGGAATATAGTTTGGCGGTTCCTCAGGAAGCTAACTATAGAACTGACATATGATTCAGTAATCCCACTAATATGAATATATTCAAAAGAACGGAAAGCAAGGATTTGAACAGATGTTTGCACACTAATGTTCATAGCAGCCTTATTCACAATTGCTGAAATATGGAAGCAACCCAAGTGCTTTTTTATCCAATCAACCAAAGAATGGATAAAAATGTGGTATATACATATGATGGAATATTATTCAGCTGTAAAAAGGAATGAAGTCCTGATGCAGATGGCAACATGAATGAAACTTGAAGATATAATGTTGAGTGAAATAAGCCAGACACAAAAGGACAAATATTGAATGATTCACTGTTATGAACTAATTATAATAAGCAAACTCATAGTTATAATTTAGAATATAGGATACCAGAGGATAGATTGGGGTTAGAGAATGGGGAGTTGATGCTTAATTTGTACATATTTCCTATTTAGACTGATGGTAAAGGTTTGGAAATGAATGGGTGGTGGTGATGATAGTACATTATTGTGAGTGTAATCAACAGCACTGAACTGTATAGATGAACATGGGTAAAAGAGGAAACCTTAGATGTATATATTAGTAGAGTAAAAATTAAAAGATAAAGCATTGGACTGTACAACACAGTGAACCCTGTTGTAGATGATGGACTATAGTTAATAGAATAAGTATAAGATTGTTCTTTCATGAATTATAACAAATGTATGATACTAATACGATGTGCTAATAATAGGTTAGTATATGGGAAAATTACAGCTAGCTTAAATAATGGATGATAGAACTATTTTAATAGTCCTTCATCAATTGTAACAAAGGTAACTACTGTTAAAAAGTAGTAATATTATTTTCAAAAGGTACTATCATCAATAGTAACAAATGTTCCACACCAATGCAAGTTGTTGATGGTGGGGTGGTGTATGGGAATCCTATATTTTATGTATGATTGTTTTGTAAACTCATAACTTCTCTAATTAAAAAAAAAGAGTAATGAGTGTGTGTATATATCTAGCAAGAACCATCTTTTCTACTCTGTTTCCCACCAATTTAATCCCACCTTTTAAATTAAAATTGGAAAAGGCAAAACGACATGCTGCATCACATCTAGGAATTTGTCATGAGCTATCGATTGCCAGACATCAAGAAGCCTAGACTACTACCAATTTTTTTTTGAGATTTCTAATATATTAAACTTTAAAAATACCAAAATAATGTCCCCAAACTTGTGGAATATTTTAAATCTTCAATAAACTAATATTTTAATTGAAAAGTATTGTGCAATATAAATTGTGATAGCCATATGATAATGAGACCCAATGATGAGCACAAGCTCAGGTGTATTTACTGCATTTGAAGATTACAAGAAAGTCTAAATTTGAGATGCTTTCATGAATATGAGATTTGGGTCACATGGCCCTCATGATCTTTCATTGTAATAAATCTCAAATCATGAAGAGAATTAATGTGTAGTTTGGGGAAAATTACTTTAAAGTACAGACTCAGGCAAAAATATGATGCCAAAATATTTCATTGAAAAATTAAAATTTACAAAGCTTCAGAAATTGAACATTACCGATTCATGAGTTAGGCCAGGATTCTGGTACCAAGGTAAAGGAGGCATATTTGAGTACACTATACTAAATTAGTATATATATATATATATATATATATGGCAGTTCATAGTGTATATTATGTAAATACAAATATACACCAGCTCATAGTGTATATTGTATACATATAAATAGTACAACAACTTCTTAATATTAGCAAAGAGAATTAGTATGCATGCAAATAATACATAGAATAGTGGTAATTTGTGTATCTTATCATTTCTGCATACTCTTTTGGTGGCTAAAATAACAAGGCTGTGATTTATGCATGGTTTTCCTGTAAACCCACAATTTCTCTAATAAAAAAGAAGGCCAGAATTTAAGAAGTTCCTTGCCACCTGTGCTTCTCTGTAGGACAGCTCACAACAAGGCAGCTAGCATCACTGAGAGAGAGTTGAGGGGGCAAATGTGTGCCTGAGAAGCAAAGCCACTGTCTTTTTGTAACATCATGTTTCATCATTTTTTCTGTGTTATATTTATTAGATGAAGTAGCGAGCTCAAACTCAAGGAGAGGGTTTCCATAAGAAAATCCTTACCAGGAGGTAGGGATCACTGGATGCCATCCTAGGGGCTGTCTACCTCAAAGAAGTTGAAGTAAGAACTGGATTGGTATTGTAACTTACTGGATTACCACATGGACAGACCATGTGAATCTCTCCACAACTCTCCATCTTGATAAACCATTTCTTCCTCTCCTCACCCCCAATTATGTGAGCCATTGACATACACTGCAGTTTGAAGGGGAGATTAGAAACTCCACCGATAAAAGAATGAAGCTTTTCAAATAAATCTATGTACTCACACTCACCTACAAACAGATACATATAAACAAATTACACTTCTAAATGTGAATGCAAAGAAGTGAAAAAAGTCCTAGGCTTAAGATTCCCAGTTTATACGTTTTTCTAAAAGCCTGATTAAACTATTAAACTGCTGAAGAATGTGCACCATGGT
The DNA here is from genome assembly GCA_029593785.1 of Cabassous unicinctus. Taxonomy (NCBI): domain Eukaryota; kingdom Metazoa; phylum Chordata; class Mammalia; order Cingulata; family Chlamyphoridae; genus Cabassous; species Cabassous unicinctus. Next base: position 9,422 of record JAQZBX010027793.1, on the reverse strand, counting down.
GAAAAAGAAACTTCATTTTCCACAATTCTTGGCCTTTCTGTATTTATATCTGGGACCTAAACACTGAGTAATTTCAAGTTGTTGCCTTTAATTTCCTCTTTAATAAACATAGAGGGCAGTGAGAAGGAAAAATATATTTTCTGTTTTAACATGTTACCCTATTCATGTTTCTTCCATTACCCCTCCCTGTCTGGTGATCCATTTACCTCAATAAAATTCAAAGAAATTGAGCTTCTATTATGTCACTTTTAATAGTTTTATGAAAATGACCTTGCTTTCTGAACAAGATTGTTTTCAATGGTAACAGTGATTTTATTAATAAGTAATAAATTCCTCAGTGAGAATTTGACACCTGTGAAGTTTAAACTTTTAAACTCTCACCATCAACAATGCACCAAAGGAATTTTAGATCCTTTAGCAATAGTAAAAGATACTTTTTCACCTGCTTCTAACTCAAACATAACATATTTTCATCACTTTTTCCAAAAGAAATACAATGTTGGATACACCCAAGATGTACACCATTCCAGCCAAAAAGATAGCTCTCCACGACATTTCACATGGATTAAAATGGTGTAGGGATGATATGAAATAAGAAACAAACTAACCATGAGGTCACAGACTGCTTAAACAAATTTTAACAAGTCTACACCTCCATATTTTACTCAGTTCTACCTGTGTGCTGAACATATCCAGTGAATATTCCACAAGTATCTCAAACTCAACATACTCCAAAAAGTATTCAAACTTTCTCCCAAAACACTGCATGCATAGCTCTGTATGAGTAATTATTTAATAACCCCAGTTCTCTTATTTTATAGGAGAAGTTTAAGGAGACCCAGAGTATTTAGATAACTCATCCAGTGTATCTGGGGCTAAAGGTCAGGATCCTCTTCCTCCTGGTCCTTCATTCTTCTGATTCCTCTCTTTTTTATTAATGGCACCATTAGTGGCTCCTAGTTATCAGACCTTATACCACCATACTCATTCAAGTCCTCATATCTTGCCAGGGGCTACTGAAACAGCCTCCTAACTTCTAAATTGAATTCCAGTGTCCACCCACTCTAAACAATTCCAGATGGTAATGAGAGTGATATTTTCATTAAACACAGTTTGATCACATCATGGAATAGTTCTAAAGCCTTTCATGTATCCCATTGTCCAACAAATAAAACACATTCTTCATATCCTCGCATTCTTTGCTCTGCATAAGCTAATACCTATAGACCTTCTCATGTGTCTATATGACACTCCCTTTTCCAACTAAACTCGTACAATCTATTTCCAGACTACACCTCATACTCCTTCATCTGTATTCACATTATTTATTCTACCTGAAATAACACCTCTTTTCAGTTTGGTGAGATTCTGCTCATCCTGGAGTCCAAAGTAGAGGTTAGCTTTTTTATTAAACATTCACTGATTTACCCAACTCACATGAGTATTATTTTATCTAAATTACTCTTAAAGTTGTTTCTGTATTATTTGTGGCCCTGAACATATTCTTTCTAGGTTTTGAGTTCTACAACTACACCTTTAATCCCTGCTCTATTATAAGGTTCATAAAGACAGTGACCACTTGTTATTTAGCTGTGTGAATCCTATGGGTGGCTAGTATGTTTCTTATCCACAAGACTCCATAAAATTTTATTGGATTGAAAAAATTGTAGGAAGATGGCAGAATAGGAAGCTCTAGTAATCAGTCCCTCCATCAGAACAACTATTAAACAGGCAAGAACTATCTAAATCAATTATTTTGAAACTACAGAGTTTAGCAGAACACTGTGAAGCATTCAAGGAAGAGTAGGAGGAAGAGGCTGGTAAATCACAATAAATACCAGTGAATTGTACCCTCCATGCAGCAGTTACTGTTACGCATCTCCCAACCAACGGAAAACAGTAGTGAGGTAATCAACCCTGGCTCCTGGCACAACTTGCTGTTGCCAGAGTGGGATAAAAAGACCTAGTTCTGCAAGATCCAGGTGTGTGCAACCCAATTTCTGATCATTGCTATTGATTAGGTGTTTCAGATCACTGAGGGCCCGGCTCTGATGTTGGCCATTATTCTAACCCACTCTGAGTAAAAACATCAAAGAGAGTTAAAGATGGTACCCTTGCTCAAAATGACAGAAAACAGGTAAAGGTGTCAGTTACTAGGAAAGTTCCAAATCAAGAAAACACAACTTCATCCCATCAGCGGGTCTTACCTTAGAATATATGATAACCTATCTCTCCAATATATCAGAGTTAGACTCATTTATAATTTTCCCACACATGGCTCTTCTGCCCCTTTTATTTGAACCTATAATTAGCACTATATCTATTAAATATATGTCTCAGAGACTTAAATCTTCCAGCTGTTCTTATGCTGGCTGAGCCCTGAATCTCAGTAGAGTTGCAGTCAACACCTACTCTCTAGTTCATTGTACTCAGCTGGGACAACTAACAAAAGGATGGTGATGAATAACACCCATCCCAAAAAACAGAGATTATTTACACCTGCAAGCAAGACAGTTCCATCCATCTGCCCCATGGGATCTAAGTCCCTTCCCAATCAAAAGTGAAGTGGGCATCCCCATCCCAAAATCCTCAAGATTGAAGAATGAACAAACCTAAGGGAGGAATGCCACTATGGACCAAAATTGACTTATTATTAATCTAATAATGAAAGAACTTGCAACAGAGATATAAAGACAGTGGACATCAGAGAGGAAAATCAGGAGAAGAAAATAGGTGTAGCATGGGGCATTTTGGGGACATTGGAATTTTTCTGCATGATATTGCAATGACAGATACAGGCCATTATACATTTTGTCAAAAAGTATAAAATTGTGCAGTGCAAAGTGTAAACCATAATATATAGACCATGGCTGGCAGCAATGCTTCAATATGTGTTCATCAATTGTAACAAACGTACCACACTAATGGGGGAAGTGGGGGGGGAGGGGGTATATGGGAATTCCCCATATTTTCAATGTAACATCTATGTTATCTAAAGCTTCTTTAAAAATAAAGAAAAAAAAAGAACACCACAGCTTCAAAGAGCCATGGGAGAAGCTCCTAACACACTTCCTGGGTCTTCCCTCATGCCCTCCTGAGGGCAGTGTGGAGCCAGCCCAAGCTCCTTTTGTGGGTCTCTGGCCTTGTTCTGGCTGGGAAAGACTACCTTGGAAACTCCTCTGCAGCTCATTCTCCCTCCCAGAAATTGCCCTTCAGCAAAAACTAGACTGAGACAGGTAAAACAATGTAAGAAATAATTAAGTCTGGAAGCCTGGGGGAAAAGCTTAGCTTCTTTAAGTCCTGCAGTGGAACACCCAGGAAGATGAGAAGGTCTGTTTCCTTGGTAGTCAAGGGGATATTAAAATTCCTATTAATAGGGGAACTTATAAGGCCACCAACAAGCACAAGCCCAGGACAAGACACAGACAGGAAATGACAGGAAGGACCTTACACTTTGTATTCACCTTGGGTTGACCTCTTTGATAGGACAACTTAATTCTGAAGGAGAGCACCAGTCAATGCAAAGCCAATTTGCAAAGACTGTGGAAATTGTTTTTTGCGTTGCTTTGTCTGGTTTTGTTAGCTCCCGGCACTCAAGACAATCTCTATCATGTTATCAGCTGGATCCATACTCAAAAAAACAGACATCTTAGAGATTAAATCTCAGAGTTAACATTTTAAAATATTAAAACATACAGTGTACAATAAAATGATTATAAGACAAAGAAACAGGAAATGATTTCCCATCCAAAGGAAGAGGATAAAAATCCAGAAAGCATCAACAAAGATGACCAAGCTGTGGATATGCCATTAAAAAAAAAATGATCTTCAATATTCTCACGGAGATAAAGGAAAATACAGAAAAGCACTAAAGGCTGTGAGAAAAATAGTGAATGATCAATATGAAAATTTAATTAAAATGATAGAAAGTTTGAAATGGGACCAAACAGAACTCTTGAAGTTGAAAATGACAATAACTGAAATGAAAAATTCCCAAGAGGGTTTCAACAGCAGATGGGAGCTGGCAAAAGAAAGAATCAGTGAACTCAAAGAGAAGAAAATTGAATGAGTCAGGCTAAGGACTAGAAAGAAAAAATAATTAGAAAAAATTAAAATAGTCTAAGAGAACTGTGATACACCATCAAGGATTCCAATATATGCATTATGGGAGTCCCAGAGAAAGAAGGAATGAAAGAAGCAGAAGGAATATTCAAAGAAATACTGACAGAAAAATTCCCAAATGTAGCAAAAGATGTGAATGTGCACATCCAAGAAGCCCATTGGACACTAGACAGGGTAAACTTGAAGAAAAATATGCCCAGACATATGGTGGTCAAACTATTGAATGCAAAGGATAAGGTGTTATTTTGCACTGAATCAGCAACAAGGCTCATCCAAAAGAAGAAATAGAGGGAGACCAGCTAGGATTGCCTGAAACTGTCCCAAAATGGGGCATGTAGAGATTCTGAAGAAAGAAGTACTAAGCGCCAGGGTGATCCGTCCTTAGCATTTATTAGTGGAACTTACCTTTCAAAGGAGAGCAAGACAGCAAGAAGTTCACTCAGGTATGTGCACACTTATGGTAATTACTCTTTAAAGAGATTATATAGGGCTAAGGGACAAAAATAGTTTAGCTCCTTTGAAGAGTTGAGACCAAAACCCTATGAGGGTACGTGTGTTTCCATCTTCCCATCCCTTTGCTATAGGGTCCTTCCTATTCTGTCCTCTGTGGTGGAGATATCTAGCTCAAATGGTCACCTGGAGTCAGAGTTTGCAGGGCCTATGCTTGGGCTACTAAAATTTTTGCTTTGGCAAAGGCTTCCTCTTCCTTGAGCCCCCAATCCCATGCTACTCCCATCTCTATTAGCCTATAGAGGGGATGCAGTCATTGTGCCGAATGAGGAATGAAGGTCCACAACAACCCAACAACCCCACAAAATCCTGCACCTCTTTATCCATTTGGAGTGGGCGTAAGGTTGGATCTTAGTTATGAGAATAGATGGTAAAACACATATCACCTCAGGAACTTGATGGTGTTTCATGGTTCCTGTATTTTCTGGGGGCTGATCTCCCATTCTCTTTTCTGAAGGTGCTTCCAGACCCTCTCCATGGCTTTCTGTAAAAGACTCGGGTCTACTTGGGTTAGGAAGAAATTATCCACATAATGGTCTACATGTACTCCTGGAAATGGACTCCAGGCAGCCAGAGGCCTAGCCACTAATCCATGACAGATAGTAAGGCTATGTACATATCCTTGGAGAAGGACCTGGAAGGTTCACTGCCATCCCTTCCATGGGAAGGCAAGCATGCCCTTTGACTGTTTGTCTATTGATGTACTATGGAAAGCACTGGCTAAATCCATAACAGCATGATTGATCCCTGCATAGGACTACTTTCTCTATTAGGCTGGCCCATTGAGGGTTATAAGGCAAATAAAACTGTCATGTTACCCACTCCTTTTGTGCCCAATCTTATATTATGGTGCCAGTGAAATGGGGTCCTTGGTCACTAGAAATGACACTGGGTATGCTATCTTTGTATTTTCTCTTGTTATATGGTCAAGTGCTCCAGGCAGAGATTTGAGTGGCTCTTGAAAGGGTTGACACTATCCCTGGCTTTAGAAGTCTTTATATACTTGCATAATATCTACAGCTTCTCCAGCTCCAAGCAGGTGTACTTATCCAGCCAGCAGATGAAAAATTATTCAAGAAAGTGACTGGACACCAAGTTCCCTCTGCCACTGCTGCCTGCTGCTCATGGTGGAGAGCCTAGCAGGCCTGAGGCGCCCAAAGCAGCTGTCCCTCCACGCCATTGCTTTGGCTTCTGCCGCCTCCCTGGCCCTAGTCTCAGAGGCTGCTGAGGCTACTGATAGGGGGCTAGACAGAGCGCACCAGCTACCCCAAGCTCATCTTGGGCATCCTTCCCATTCTGTTGCCTCCCTCAAAGTGCTGTGGCCTGAGTGAGCCTGAAGAGGGCATTAAACATTGAGGAAAGCCCCATTGTGGGTCCCCCACCCCCTCCTGCCTCCCCTGGTCTGTTTTAATTTATTCTGGGTTAGGAGATCAACGTGCAGATATGCTTCCCCTCTTTAGTCCTCTGAGCTGTTCACCTATAACAACTCATTGGACTCACTTTCACTTTCTACAGGATTCCAAGTCTTTGCATTCCAATCAGGAGCCTTCACTATAGCAGGTATTTTCATTATAGGGAGTCTTTTTCCCATGCTTGTCTGCATACCAGCAGGCAACGGTATTCGGCCTAGACTCCTCTTCTTCAACTTTCCCCCAATCAGTTACCAGCAAAGTTGCAGTTAAGTTCATGTCTTGCTCCAACTGTACCTTATCCTCTAGTTTAAATACTCTGCCTCAACTGTTAACTGTGTTTTAACACAGCCTATCCCAGCCACCAGCTACTTCTTCTCCTTGCAGGCTGAGTGCATTTTTAATGTTTCCAGCAGGAAGGCAAGATCTGTAGAAGTTTTCAGAGCATCTATGTATACAAGGCAGCTGTATATATCTAAAAGACTTGTGACAGAGCCCCACATAGACACCTACAGCCATCCCAGGATTTCCCAGGTAGCTGCCTCTTTTCTCCAGCCCATTTCTCTGGAATCCTGCAGAATATTATGCCAATTGTTGCATCTCATGGAATCAGCAGTAGGACTTACACCAAAGATAAAATAAGGGAGGACCCAGCTAGTACTATCGCAAACTGCCCCACATTGTGACTTATTGAGATTCTTTGAAAGAGCACTTAATGTCAGGGTGGTCAGTGCCTAAACATTTATTTGGAGAACTTACAGAGAGCCCAGCTATCTGGCCATGGCAGCAAGACTGCAAAAAATGCACTGGTGTATGTTCCCACCTAGGGCAACTACTCTTTAGATTGTATAGGGCTGGGGGACAAAAGTGTCTGAATGCCAGAGGCTTGCATGCAAGTTTTAGGGTAAAATCTGGGTATGTGTTCTTTTCTCAAAACAAGATGCACTGGGGAGGAAGCATTCAAAGTTATAGCAGCTAACATCTGGCATGCTTCCAAGGAGTTATGGGGAAGGATGCAGGGGGCAGGGCAGGGTAGAGGTCAATCCTTGGTCAGGTAGGCGATGTTATGTTTATTATATAACACACAAGGAGAGAGTTCTGAAAGCTGCAAGGGAAAAGTAACATGTTACATACTAGGGAGTCCCCTTAAGATTAAGTGCCAATTTCTTATCAGAAACCATGCAGGAAATGAGGGAGAAGGTTGAAATACTTAAAGTGCTGAGAGAAAACAATTATCAAAAAAGAAGTTAATATCCAGTGAGTCTTTCTTTCAAAAATGAGGGAAAGAGTAAGACATTACCAGATGAACAAAAGTTGAGGGAGTTCATTACCACTAAACCTGCCATACAAGCAGTATTAAAGGAAGTTCTTCAGACTGAAAGGAAAGAACAATGGACAGTGATCAAAGCAGAATAGGGAAAAAAGACCATGGTAGAGATAGCAATTTGGGTAATTATAAATGCCAGTACCTGTGTATTGTATATTTTTTAACTCCACTTCTTATATCATGCAGGTTTTAGCAGCTTGATACTGTTTATGAATTCCAAAAATAGATATTGGATTATGTTTGTAAACTAGTCTATTACTCTGGGTGTATTAGATTATATTAACTTCAGAGGTTTCACTTTTACTTGATTAAATTATGGTTTGGGCTTTGATTGAGCCATGTCAGTAGAAAATGACACGGCAGAGGAGAGATTTGGAGTTTTGATGCTGGAGCCCTGGGAAGTAAACACACATGAGAAGAACACAGAGGAAAAGAGACAGCTCCACAGACACAGCAGAGAACCCGGGAAGAGAGAGAGTCTGATAGTCTACAGCTGACTCTGTGGAGAGAACAGAGCAGCTGAGCCCTAAGAGAAATGAGCCCCAGGAGAGGGACAAGACTTAACCCAGCCTACAGCTGATATCAGAAGAAGCTGGGACCACGGAGCCTTAGGAGGAAGAGGAAGGCTGAACCCTCACAGACATTGCTGCCATCTTGCTCCAACACATGGCAACAGACTTTGGTGAGGAAAGTAACTTATGCTTTATGGCCTTGTGACTGTAAGCTTCTACCCCAAATAAATACCCTTTATAAATCCAATAGAGATCTGGTACTTTGCACCAGCACCCCTTTGGCTGGCTAAGACAGAATTTGGTACCGGAGAGTGGGGTGGTGCTTTTGCAATTACCAAAATGCTGGAACAGTTTATAAATGGGTAAGGGATATTTTTTTGGAAGAATTGTGAAATGCTTGATGGAAAAGAGTTTTGATGCTGGAGCCCCGGGAAGTAAATGCATGGAGAAGGAGAACACAGAGAAAGAGAGACAGCTCATTAGACAGGATCCTGCAGCCCTGGGAAGAGAGATGAGCCATTTGCCTGATAGTTTGCAGCTGCAGAGACCAGAACCCTGGTCAGCTGAGCCTGGAGTAATGAGCCCCAAGAGAGATATGAGATTTATTCCAGCCTACAGCTGATATTGGAAGAAGCTGGGACCACAGAGCTTTAAGAGGAAGAAGGAAGGCTGAACCCTCACAGACATCACCCACCATCTTGCTCCAACACATGGCCAATGACTTTGGATGAAAAATTACCTCTTATGGTACCTTGAATTGGACTCTTCAGGGCCTCATGACTGTAAGCTTCTACCCAAATAAATACCCTTTATAAATCCCAACAGAGTTCTGGTACTTTGCATCAGCACCCCTTTAGCTGACTAATACACAGGTACAAAATGTAAATGCATAAAAGTAATGAAAAATCTATGGTTTTGGATGTAAAATGAAAAAAAAGACATAATTTGCAACAAGTACCAAAAATGGTGGGAGCAGAGGGGTATAGGAATAGTGTATGTGTATGCTACTGAAATTAAGTTGGTATTTGAAAAATAATCTTTATATATTTAGGATGTTAAATTCCAACTTTTTGGTAACCATAAAGAAAATATATGAAAAGTATATCCAGAAATAAATGGGAAGGGACTCAATATGGCACAATACAAAAAATCAAATAAATATGAATATAAGCATTAACAGAAGAATTGAGGGCCAAAAAAGCTATAAAACTTGTAAAGACTAAGTAGCAAAATGGCAGGTGAAAGTCCTGCATTATCAGTAGTTACTTTAAATGTAAAAGGATTAAACTCGACAATCAAAAGGCAGAGAATGGCAGAAAGGATAAAAAAGCAAGACCCAACTATATGCTATTAATGACAAACTCACCTTAAATTCAGAGACATAAGCAAGTTGAAAATGAAAGGACTGGAAAAAATAAACCATACAAACAGTAAGTAAAAGACAGCTGGGGTAACTGTACCAATATCAGATTTTTTTAAAACTGCTACAAACCTATATGTGATGCAGGAGTTTTGAGGTGTACTTCCAGAGACTGTATCCTC
>JAQZBX010027792.1:10206-28701 GCA_029593785.1 Cabassous unicinctus | reverse complement strand
TTATCATATGCTTCAATGACTTCATTTCTTCTTACAGATTAATAATACTCCACCGTGTGTGTATACCATGGTTTGTTTAGCCACTCATCAGTTGGTGGACACCTGGGTTGTTTCCATCGTTTGGCAATTGTGAATAATGTCACTATGAACATCAGCGTGCAGATGTCTGTGCATGTCACTGCTCTCCCCCAGTTTTGTTGTAGGCTTCTATTTGTCTCAAGAAGATTTAGGATTATTGCAGCATAAATTCAAAACAAAGAACAGTCAACTTTTGACATTCAAAAGAGAGGGAAATGCCAAGACAATATTCTTGAAAGCCAGTCTGAATTTTGCTAATTCTCAATACATATCAGGTTCAAGCTTAGAAGATTGATCTACAGTTTCTTCCCCAGTGCAAAGAAAATACGCCTTTCACTAACAAACCAAGATGGGGAAAAGAATGGAATGGTGGTAAAGAAAGCAGGTCAGAGCCACCAGTTCAGAGCAGAAAACTCAAAGTGAGAATGGGGTGCTTTAGAAACATCCAGAGTCTCTTGCAGGTGGTAGGAGTGGGCACTTTCTCCAGGCCTAATGCAAGGAGGTTGCAGGCTTTTAGCTTGGTGACATGTTGAACATGGTCCAAGGACAATAATGTGGAGGTGATGGAAGGCAGTAAACGATGAGTCCAAGGCCAAGTTTCGGATCCTCACAACCAGAGGAAACTTGTGCCCCTGAGAGAGGACCCAGAGCTCTTCTGAAGAGATGAGTGGACTAGGAGAGCAGGAGAGACCACAGTGTGCAGGGACAAATGATAAGACTATGGTTTCCAGCAGTGGGGTCAGCTCATCACTATCCAGAGCCAAGCACAACCAGGCACACCCAGCAGTTACCTATCCAGATATACCCTGAGGACAGAGAAGCCACCTCCATTCAGGGTATAGAGACACCATCCTGGGGAAGGGAAGGGAAAGAGCAAGTTCTGAAAGGCTTTGTCCCAAGGGACTGATTTACCCTGAAGAGACTTTTTAAACCACTCCTGATATCCAATTGAACTTGCAACAGACTAAATGTTTCAGTGGAAAGGAGATGATTTAAGCCAGAAGAGACTGGAAAATTATTAGTTGGTAAATCTAAATCTTTCTTAATACTCTGAGGGATGAAGCTTATAGGATCTCAGAGCAGTTTTGAAGACAAAAGAAGTTACATTTTTCTTTGCACATCTGAGTTCTGGTGAGAGAATTTTGTGATTCACTATATTTGTTTTACTTTTAAATCTGCTTTTTTGACTTAAAGTTACAGTCACTATTTGAAGGCAATTCTAACAGGTAGCCCTATTTTTTTTTTAATTGTTTGTTTTAAAAGGAGCTATCCTGCTTATAACTCTTCTCTCTTCAATCTCTTTTCTTCCATTCTCATAGTTCTTGGAAGAGGCCATTTATCACTACAGGAAAACTGTTTTTCATCTGAGAAGTAGTATGAGACTCCAACAGCATACAGTAAAATTCCATCACAACAAACCTGAAAGGATTATACAAGTTCATTTGGGATTTTAAATTGAATGTATTTTTTTTTCTTTCTTTTTAATTGGACTATTGGCTAGGCCTTTTCAAGGAATATGTGTGTGTGTGTGTGCTTGTATATATATGTTTTGTTACCACAGAATTTGTCCTGCAATAGAATAAATGAATATGATAGTGCTAAAGTTTTAAAAGCTTCTTTGAGAGAAATAGATACTCTGTAAGGCAAAATTAAATGTATGTCAAATATTCAAAAATAAGCCAGAGAGCATCCTCTTATGTCTGCAACATGACATAGTAAAAAGACTCTAGATCTAGAGTCAAGAGATGTGGCCAAATCTTATTCTTTCCACCATTTAGTAGTGTGAATTTGCGCTGGTCATTTGACCTCCCTGAATTTCAATTTCCTCACTAGAAAATGGAGATAACGTTTAATCGATCATCCCACAGAGTTGTTATGATCAAGAATGAAAAAGAAACAATGCTTATGTAGGAATGTCATAAAATAATATGATGATTGTATTAGTCAGGGTTCTCCAGAGAAATAAATCTGACAGGAGATATAATGAAAAATTATGAAAAATTGACTCATGCAAATTTTGGGGGTAGGCAAGTCCAAATTCTGTAGGGCAAGAATAAGGTGGAAACTCCAGGAAGGTGATTTTGAAGTCTGACAAGTCTGTATTCCTCTGGGGAAGCTGGCTGACTGAGGTTGAGGCAGACATTCTTCTTTCTGATTCCTGAAGTCCTCAGTTTGGCTTTTAAGACCTCCAGCTGATTGGATGAGAAGACTCCACACTGCTGAGGGCAATCTCCTCTGTTAATTGTAGATGTAATCAGCCATAGATTCAATCAAGTGACTATTGATTTAAATCTGCAAAATGTCCTCACAGTAACAATCAGGCCAGTGCCTGCTCCACTAAACTGGATACCAAAACCCAGCCAAGTTAACACATGAACTTCACCATCACGATGATGAAGATGTTAATGGACATCTGAGTGTGCTGAGGCTATAAGAGTTGAGGCAAGTCTAGATATTTTCATAGCAATTTCCCCATTTTTTTTTCATTCAAAATTCTGTGACTATTCTGTAACACTTAAGCTGTCTCTAAACAATTCCAGTAACCTGGTAAGACGGTGACAATATAGTCAGCAAATAAATTACTTGGTTTAAGTGGAGTCAGGTAACCAACTTTTATTTTTATTTTTCACCAAATTAACCCTTCACCTTATTTTCACAGACCAACTAGGAAGAGTCAGGAGAAAGGAGTTAGCTCTTATTGAGTACTTTTTATGTACCAAGCATTTAATATACATCATTTCATTTAATAATCACAGTGTTATTTCCATTTTATAGAGGAGGAAACTGAGGCTTGGAGAGGCTTGTTCAAGACAACAGAGCTATGAGTAGGGAGCCACTATTTATACCTGAAGCTGACCAAAATGCCTACACTTTTCTCTTACTACAACGTTGGCTGCCTAATGCCCAGCAGCTGACATACAGGCAAGCCTTCATTTTCCAGAGCAAGAGATGACTTGGATGGCATTAACCTGAATTAATAAAAAGTAATAAGCTTAACAGATTGATTTTGACTCTTTTTACATCCTCTGCTGTTCAAATTCTCTCTTGAATTTTGTTTAAAGACCCAACAAGACATGAAATGCATGTAAAGCAGAAGGAGTAAGCCAAGGTCTTTCCTTAAATTCAACGGCAGTCCTAGAGTAATCAAAAGTTGATCATATCTAATTGGGGTAAATAGTCAACTAGGTCAGAATTTCAAAATACCCAAGACCTCCATGGCTAAAACTTAGGCAAGTTGATCCCAATTTGGGGTCCCAAGATACCTGTATTTCCTCGAAGGAATAAGGCAAAGGGCAGTCATAAAGTATTATCATTATTTTAACAAGTCCACCATAATTCATACATCTTAAGTAAATGTGCACAGGCTACCACAAATGCCAAAGTATCTTTGCTTTGGTCTAGAGTCCAATACCATCTCATATGGAATAATTACCATTACCCTCAACTTAATAACAGAAGCAAATATTTGCTGAGCAACTTCTCTTGCTAAGCACCTTGCATATGTTGTTTCATCTCATGCTCAAAACAACCCATTAAAGGAGATAACATTATTCTCTTTCTCAAAAACGAGGAAGCTGAGGCACAGAGAGGGTAAGTGCTTTGCCCTGGTTGATACAGCTACTAAATTTAAGAGCTGAGCTTTACTGGTTATGATTAGTTATTCTCTAGTGATCAGAAGCAATGTTTGGCCGATAGATATATCTTTGAATTATAAAACATGGGTGAGGAGACAAATAATTTTTACTTACTCAAGGCAAAGAAGTAATGAAAACAGTTCTTAATGGCAAAAGTTTGGGAAGAGCTAAGTTATGTCTTTCTGAAAATGAGAGCACTCATTGGAGCCACCAAATCCTGAAGTGGCTTGGGCACTGGGAAAGTTGGCCCCATCTGTACTGGAAGACATCATCAAAGGTGATGCCAGACAACTGAACCTTGTATTGAGTATTATGCCCAGAAAAGCAGCGTGCATGCACGTGCACACACACCTGCTAAACCAGTTTCACTGCACAGATGGAAGCAGCATCGCTTCTCTTTGGTATTAGGGGTTCTTCTTACATATATGAGAGAAGAACAGAGGGACTCCACAGGTTGCGGAACTTTTCAGTACAGCTTTCACATCCCATTTAATGAGAAGAAGTACTGGAGATAAATGTATGGTCTCTGGAGCCAAACTACCTGGGTTCAAGTCCAGGCTCTTTACTAGTTGTGTGACCTTGGACTAGTTATGTAATCTTCTGTGCCTCAGTTTACTCACCCATACTATTGTGATAATAATACTAGCTAACTAATAAGGTTGTGGGGGGGATGGAGTTATTGGTAAAGCACGTCAAACAACACCTGGTACACAGGAAACACTGTACAGGTGCTAACTATTATTGTTGAATAGAGAAGTCTATGGAAATAGTAATGAAACCTGTGTCTGGTTTTTAACAAAGTGAAAACCATGGAAGTCAGTATAGTGGTACTGCAGGGGAATGGAAAAGCTTATCATTGGAAAAAGGGGCTTGGGAAATTGCTGGAGCTGGTAATATTTTATTTTTTGACCTAGGTGATAATTACACAGGTGTGCATTTTACAAAAATTTAACCTTTTTTTTTTAGGTTATGAGCATTTTTCTGCAGATTTTTAGATGTCACATTTGAAAAAAAAAGGAAAGAAGAGAAAGAAAAAAGCAGGAGGAAGAGTAGTGGGAGAGAGGAAGATGAGGAAGAGGAGGAAAAGAAAGAAGGAAAAGAAGAGGAAGAAGGAGAAAGAGAAGTCCAGTCCATTGTAACATCACAGTTACTAAGCACTCTTATGGCAAACGGCCATGTCACAAAAAAACTAAGAAAAATTTTGTTTTGAATTCCTATTTTTCAGGTGAGAAACCCTGACAGGAAGAATGCTTACGTAGCATCTTGTTCAAAGTAAATGAATCTCTGGATTGAAGTGCAAGTCCTGAGGAACCAAATCCTAATTTACTGTTTGCTAATGGGTCTACGGGGCTGGTGATTAACAGCTGCATGCAGTGAGCCCTGCTCTAAAACCAGGCGACAAGTATGCATGGTCCATGAATTACTTTAATCCCCCCAGTAGAGCTGAGGGGGTGTCCAGAGTCACTCTGCACAGATACACAGCACCTGAGAGGAAAGTATCGAGAAGTTTGTGAAGCATCAAAGAGGAATCTCGAGTCTGAAGATATGAGTGTCCAACTTGTGGGCGAGGTGGACTAAGGTCTCAGCAGGCCTGGAAAATTATCTTGATAACCTACCCATCAGCAGGTGAGACACGGCCAGGGTGAAACTGGTGGGATTTACGTCATTAGGGGAGGCTCTTCAGATAGGCAGAGGGGCGGGTCTTGATGGCTATTAATCATCCCCAGCTCCAGGGAAGAAATTCCTGGAAAATCCCCAATGTCCATTAACATCCTGGCAGAGATCCTGGAGAAGTACTAGGTCTGGTTCAACGGGGGATGGCATTTTCGAGCTGGAGGACCCAAGGAATCAGACCAATCTATTCCTTTTACAAGGCAGATGGCTGGAGGCCTAGGGAGGCAAAGGGATTACTCAAGATCACTTGGTTTACTAAGGCAGAGCCAGAAGCAGTATCCAAACATCCTGCTCTCCCTAAAAATCCTGAAGCAGGTTTACTCAAACACTTGAAAGGAGAGTGCTGAAAATATTCGTAAGTAAACCATAAATCTCACAAAAAAAAAATTCTTCTACCCTAAAATAAACATATCAAATAGACACACATTGCAGGTCTGAGAAAGAACTTGGGATTTGTTCCCCTAGCCCCAACCCCAATTTCACAGATCACCACCATGTGTCCAGATGGTACTGGGCTTCCCAGACAAGCTGTGAACAAGACTGATAAGACCCTCCCCTCCTCTTTGCAGTGAAGAGAGAGAGAGGTGTTAAACTAATAACCATATAACAATGAAGTTCTTTGAAGAGAAAGTGTGGGCTGCTAGGAGGGCATGTAATAGGCAGATTAAACTGGAGGATGAAAAAGTTTGCTTTTGGCTCCCTTTTCTCAACCCCAGATGAACTCTCAAGTATAGAACATTCCCTTACAAGTTCGTCACCACTATGAATACCACATCCTAGAAGCCAGAGACTACTGAATCCTAGGGTGGTTATTATAGCCTCGAGGATAGAATCCTAGAACCCTCAGGGAAAACTTAGACAATTTTTCCAAGACAAGGGCCCCATCTCCCAAATGAGCAAACCTGAACCCATAGCTCACCTTCATGGGAAACATAGTTTCTGATATCTACTTACTGGACACGTGTCCCTCTCTTCTTCTAACACAAATGCAAGGACATACGTTGGATGGAAGCTCCATGAGGCCGGGGGTCAGCCTATCTAGTTCACCACTCTGCCTTCGGTACCTGGGAGAGGCCCAGCACACAGTAGGTGCTCAAGTGCTACACTGCAGAATGAATCAGTATGCTCCATGCATCATTTCACTGAAGAGTTATTCTGACCAGATAATGTCAGGAAATCTACAGTCAGGAATCAGAGCAATCACCTTGTCCCAGGGAACCAAAGGAAAGCAACAGAAGCTGATTAATACAAGCTCCCAGCAGCTCTTTATTTCCAAAGCAGGCCAGAAGCCCAATTACCTGCAACTCCCCCTGCCTGTGAAAAAAACCCTGACGAAGACTCAGAGATCTGCAGGCTCCAGGATGAAGGAGAGGTAGAACCAGGAAGTGGTTCTACAAAGTTGCAGGTGCCACTGAGCACCGAGGCTGCAGGAGAGCACACACCATCCCGGCCCTTGGAGAACTCTCAGTCTATGGGGGAGACAGACATCACACCAAGAATCAGATAATAACGACTGTGACCAGTTGCCAAAGTGAAAAAGCACAGGACGCTGTGGGAGTGGGTGTCTCACAGAGGTTCCAACCTCGTGGGCTTGTGAGGGAAGATTAGGGAAGGCATGCTTGTGGCGGTGATACCTAAGCTGGGAACTGAAGCTGAGTAGGAATCAGCCAGGCAGAGGGCACAAATATGTCTTGACCCTGAACTGGGGAAGCGTTTGGGCATGTCTGAGGGACAGAGAGAAGGCACATGTGACCAGAACATAGTTAGCCATGGGGAGAGAGAGTGTGTGGCCACATCACGCAGAGACTTGTGGGTCATGGAAAGGCGTAATGGGAAGTCACTGAAGGGTCCAAGGAAAGAGAGTTCACCTGTCAGAATTTTCCCTCAGAAAGATCATTCTGGCTGCGCCTAGCTTGGGCCTAAGGATTGGAGATGCAAAGATGAATGATACACACCACCAAGAGTAACAGAGGAAAGCAAATACACTATAGCAGGATAAATGAACTCACTCAGGCTTTCTCCAACTTCAGCACGCACCAGAACCCCCTGGAGGGCTTGGTAAAACCCAGCCAGCTGGGCCCCACCCTCAGAGTTGTGATTTCATACTTTGGGAGTGAGAGCCGAGAATTTGCATTTCTAACAAGTTCTGAGAAGCCAAAGCTTCTAGGAAGGGGAACCACACTTTGAGAGCCACTGAACTAATAGAACTATATGCATGGAATTAATTCTGACTGGTGGGGAGGAAACAAAGCTTGAGCTGAGTTTTGAGGAATAAATAGCAGTGTTTGGGGCAGACAAGGCAAAGAAAAAGCTACTCCAGCCATGGAACCAGCATGAACAACGCTGTGTCTGAGGAGCCACAGGTGAGATGAGGCTGGCAAATCCCCAAGAAAGCCCAGCAAACAGCAGGTCAGAGAAGGAAGATTTCCCCAAGGAAAATATCACCAAATATACTAACCCTACTTGATGGGTGTCCATCAGTGTGAAAGCATTTCCCTAATCCCAGCCCCAAGCAGAGAGAGAGGGTGGCTGTAGGTATGGCTAGGTCTATGTACATCAATGTTCTTTTGCTCTTAGAACAAGTCACAGGTCTTTTTTTTTTTTTTTTTTTTTCCCTCCTTTTTTTTCCCCAGGTGGCTTAAATGGGGTCCATAGAAAAGGTTTCTGGACTGACTAGGGCTCTTGACTTTGCCAGCCTGGGAGAAATTAGGTCAGTTTAATCAGCACTGATGTCATAAAACCAGCTTTCCTAATGGGAGCCTGGATGGAGGGTGGGGCAGAGAAGGGAGCTGAGGTCACCATGGAAGAGAGCTCCACGGGCTGCTAATGAGGGTTCTGGAAAAAGGTGGCTCCACGGGCAGTGCCTGCCCAAGGCCTTTGAAGTTTCATTTGCAGTGTTTTACGACCACATGTGGGGAATAAATTGTACCTGCAGGCTGGTGCACTTTGCCCTACCCAGCAAGGGGTGGTGAGGTGAGGGGTTGGAATTCGCACTAATAATGTCTGCCAGGAGATAAGTGCTCAGATCAGAGAGCAAGGAGGAGATGGAGCGCGGCCTGTCCCTGACCGCGTAGTGGGGGAGCTCTGGGTCCCTCTGCTAAGTTTCCCAGGAATCTCTCTGCTTTCTTGGCATGTATCCCACTGCGGCTAAGCCACCCTGGCAGGTCCATTCAAGTCATTGGAGAAGTTTTCAAAGTGCCCAAGGTCATATAAAAATGAGGAGGAAAGACAGTTGAGGAGAGAATAAGTATTTTGTTTTCAGCAATGGCCCTGAGTCCAGACAAAATCAGAATTGGAGTGGAGGCGATTCGTTGAGGAGTTATTTGCTTTTGTGGTTTCAAGCAGTGGTTTCCAAACACCTGTGTGTGGACCAGTTGCTACACAGTACAGATTCCTCATTCCATAGGCCAGAGGTGGAGTTCCCCCTTTGTTGAAAGGCTTCCAGGTGAGGTTAATGCCCCACTTCATTTTGGAAGCCCTTATCTGGAGGTGTAAATGCAGAAGAGACCATGAGTGAGATCTCTGAGAGGAGGCATCCACAGCTTGCTGCGCTAACCAGCAGCATCACCTGGTGGGAGCTTTTTAGAAATGCAGAATGCCAGGCCTCTGGTAGCAGAAACTGCATTTTGATAAGCTCCCAGGTGATATACACATAGAGATTGAGAGGCACGGGTCTACATGCTACATTATTCAAGCCTCCAGCACCTGTAGGTTTTCCTGTTAGAGAAGACCAAGTTGGTCTCCATGGGTCACTGGGGCTTTGAACTAAACTGCTGATTCAGCAGCTTAGAGGCCTGGTGGCTGGGAGCAAGGGTGCCCTGGATTTTTGTAGCTTGAAGTTGAATATTTGCATAGATCAAAACAGATTAAGCAATCTCCTAAAGAGGATTGTTTTTTAACCCCCTGGCAGTGTTTCCAGCACTTGGAACAAGTGTGTATTTTCTAAAAGGGAGAAATTCCTGAATCAGGGCACATCACAAGATAATGTGTGCTCTGGTGCAGGATTCTCAAACTTCACTCTGCATGTGAATAATCTGGGGATCTTGTTGAGGTACAGATTCTGATTCACTAGACCTGGGGCGAGGCCTCACGTGCCGCCTCTAACAGTCTGCCAGCCTGCTGGTGCTCCCTGTTGCTGCTTGTCCGTGGTCCACACTTTGAGTAGAAAGACTCTCGTGGGCTTGGAGGCGCTGACCTGGGTTTGAATCCTCCTTTAGCTGAGTGTCCTTGTCTTCTCCAGCTTCTAGCAGCTGCCTTCATTGCTTGGCTGGTGACCCGTTTCTCCATCTTCAAAGCCAGTAGCATGGTGTTGTCATATCTTTACTGCCCCTGCTTCTGTTGTCACATCGCCTTCTCTGACTCTGGCTTTCCTTGCCTCCCTCTTTTAAGGACCTTTGTTATTACATTGGGCCCACCTGGAGATAAGGACACTCTGCTTATCTCAAGATCCTTAACTTAATCACATCTGCAGAGCCCCTTTCACCTTGTAAAGCAACATAGCCCCAGGTTCAGACATGGGCATTGTTGAGGGGCGATTATTCTGCCAGCCACACGCATGTGTTTCACTCATGTGAAACAACTTGAATGAAGGCAACCAGCCCTGTGCCTGGCACATCAATACTTTAGTGTCAACCTGCTAGCTTCCTTGCTTGGCCCAATGTTCTAGAACTTGAGCAGTGTCACAATCCTCCTCTAATACTAGAGCAGAGTTTCTGATTCAGTATGTCTGGGGTGGGGTCTGACATTTTGCATTTTGACAGGTTACCAGGTGATACCGACACCACTGATTCCATGATCACAGTGTGAGAACTACTGGCCTGGTGGGAAAGAGTTGGGCTCCAAATCAGGCAGACCCAGGTTTGAAACCTGCTCCACCATTTGAGAAAACACTTCGACACTCTGGGACTCAGTTTTCTCCTTTGCAAAGGGTTGTTGGACAGCT
Organism: Cabassous unicinctus; assembly: GCA_029593785.1. NCBI lineage: Eukaryota > Metazoa > Chordata > Mammalia > Cingulata > Chlamyphoridae > Cabassous > Cabassous unicinctus. The sequence continues at coordinate 18,372 of JAQZBX010027792.1, read as the reverse complement.
TAAGTGATTCCAAATTTGGCAGTTTCAGAATTTGTATGGAGAAGAAGTTTGATAAGTTATTGGCTGCTATGCCGTGGACTTTCCTCTTCACTGCAGTGATCAGACTGTGGAGTAGGCCTGTGGTAGACAGAGCGAGCCCCCGTTAAAGCCATCCCTTTGTTTCTTCATTACTTACTGGAAAACCCCAGAGGACTGAACCCAGAGAGGGGCAGCAGCAGAGAGGCGTTTCCCTGTGGAGTTTGGGGAGGCCCAGTGGCCTCCATCACAGCAAACTGCCGAGGCCTCTTCCCATCCCCCCAGAGGCTGCTGTGGGGGCCCTGGTTTTCCTCAGCTCGCTGTTCAGGCAGGCCTTGGAAGGTCCCGGGGCCTTGCACCAGATCCCCTCAGCTCTGAGGCTGGGCCCTGTCCTCACTCAGGGCCAATGCAGGCTCCAGGGAACCTCAGCTGGGAGTGGGGAGGCATCCCACAGGGCTGGGCAGTGGGAAGCGGGGTTGTACTTCTTTCTGGAAGAGTGTGTCTAATTCAGGGGTTGGCAGATTTTCTTCTGTCAAGGGCCAGATAGTAACTATTGTTGGCTTTGCCAGCCACACAGTCTCTGTCACAACTACTCGATTTTGCTGTTGTAGAGCTAGAGCAGCCATAGGTAATAACACAAACAAATGAACCAGGCTTTTTCAACAAAATTTGATTTACAAAAACTGGTGGCCAGCCGGCTTTGGCCCACAGACCATAGCTTGCCCACCTTTGTTAATCACATCCACTGACCCCCACTGGCAGGACCTGTCTTTGTACTTTTAAACCTTCTTTGGCACTCAGCATAGGCACTATCCATTCCACACAAATGACAACCGGTATTGGTTCAAACCTAATTCCAGATGAAACCCATTACCAGACAGTACCCAGGTGACCTCAAAAGACCTGTGGGTGTTGTATGGGATCCAGCAGCTCCTTCCTATAAGCAAGGATTCCTGGTCCTCAGGGCAAATGATAGAAGTGAGCCTTCAGTCTGCACAGAAGAGTCGGGGTCCTTGGCTTCCAGCTGGCACCACTTTGAGCGTCTCAGCCCGTGAACACATGCCCAGGTAGCCCTCTTGGGTAAGTCAGCAATGAGTTAACAGCAAGCCCCACACTGAAATTTTAGCTCCAGTGCACCTTTGGAATAACCAACCCGGTCTGGGTTAACAGTGGAGAAAATAACCCTCAGGAAAGAAGTCTGTAATAAAAAGATCCTATTTCCACTCCACCCCCACCTTTTTTTTTTTTTTTTTAAGTCTGCAACAAGCTCGGAAACCTGTCAAGCCGTGAGTGATGAGTCAGCTGTTTAACCAACAAGTTCGCTCTCCTTGTGCTACTCAACACCTGCGGCAGCGTTCAATGGTAAAGGTGCTAGTGAGTAGGCAACAGCCCCCAGGTGTGAGGCCCTGTGCAGACAGAGGCAGACGTTCGGGGTTCTTAACGGGTCCACGAGCTTGAACTGAAATTCAAAAAATTATTCTTGTGGGGACGTGTTGGAACAGGTGTGATATACTTATTAAATAATACACAGTATACTGTGGACTTGGTAAGGGGTCCGTGGTTTTCACCTGACTGACAAAGGGGTCCATGGAACTAAAAAGGTTAAGAGCCCCTGATCTAAAGTAAGGAGGCAGCTTACCTGCCTGCCACTTTGACCCTGGGCACCGTGTTCCTTAGGGCTTTGACCCGAACAGTGTAATTGTTGACCCTCTTTACCTCCTGCACTAATGAAATGTTTAATGCTACAAGCCAGATGCCTTAGGTAAAGGGATGCCCTGGTCCCCATGTCTTGAGAGATTTGGCATATTTGTGGCCTAGTAGAGGATTTATTAGACTAGAAACAGTCCTAGAATATTAAAGCTGGGAGTAAAGGAAAGGGGATACCTTATTGAATCCTGATCTTGACCCTATAAAGTGGGTATTATCCTCCCCATTTTACAGATGAGAAAACTGAGGTTCCGTGAGATGATTGTCCAATGACCCAAAGCTAGTAAGTAGCAGAGACAGGGCTAGAATGAACCTTCCCATCTCCCAGGGCACTGTTCCCTCCACTGCAGTAGCTGGGGAGTACCTCCACTCTGATTTGGATCAGCCCATGAGAATCCAGAGGTTTTTAGAGAAGCTGAAGCAGGGCATGGACTTTGCAGTCTACCCAGCACTAGATCCAGAGTGGTTGTTGGGATCCAAACCAAATCTAAGAACTGATACCCACCCACCTACTCCCCCCTCCCCCCACAGATATGGTCTACTGGGTTGGTCCCTAAGAAAAATGGCATTCTCAGACTCATGATAGGTATAACCAGTTTGAATTCATTAAGATATTGACTGCATGGAATCACATTGCAGGTACGGCAGTCAAACGAGGCTTCAAATACATACTTCCTATGATTTTACTCATGATTACCCCTAGGGATTTATGCCCAGATGGAAATGGAGGACAGCTTATTTATACTGAATAAGCTGCAGTATTAGGTGCAAAAATAAGATAAAAGAGTGAAGGCTTCTAGTACCTACCAGGTGCTTTTAAAGGTCTGTACCTTTGACCCATATTTGTACCTTGCTTGCAAAAATAGCCCCAATTCTTTGCCCCTCCCTCCATGTCCTGTGCAATGTGACTTAATAGCTCCTCTTATCAAGGGATGGAGTCTATTTCCCCACCCCTTGAATCTGGGCAGGCCTTGTGACTTGCTTTGGTCAATAGAATGCACCAGAAGTGATGATGTACTTCTGCTTGCTCTCTTAGAAGCCTGTTCAACTATCATGTGACAAGTCCAGGCCAGCCTGCTGGAAGATGATGGTTAAACATGGAGTCAGATGAGACACTGACTCCATCATAGACAGGCTAGCACCCTATGCCATCTAGCAGGTGACTACACATGCATGATTGCGTCTAGTCTAGATTATTAGAACCACCCAGATGAAGCCAACCCAAATTGCTGACCCCAGAATCTTGAGCTAAACAAATGGTTATTTTAAGCCACTAAGTTTTGGACTGGCTTGTTTTACAGTAGCTATCTGATATACTCAATAATTTTTTTGGCAGGAATCCATCTCAGTAACACAGAAATTCCAACAAAATGTATATACATAAAAAAGCTTATCACACTGTTAATTATAATAGCAAAATCAATTTTTGTAAAAATCTAAATACCCAATAACAGAGGATTGGTTAAATAAATCTTGATGTAACCATTCAATGCAATTTTATAGTGTGACAATTTAAATATATGGAGATTGAATAATATATGGCACAGCCATATAGCAGAATACTCTGTAGATATAAAAAGGAATAAAGAATGTCTAAATACCCTGCAGCAAACTCCAGGATGTTAGATTTTTGTTTTTAAGTTTTAAAATGTGCACACCTTATCTAGAAAAGGGCAGGATAACAATATAGATGTATTTGCTTATATTTAAAAATTCAAGGGAAAAACAAAAATTTTAAATGATTATGTATAGGAGTAGGGAGGGAATGGGATAGAGTGTACAGAAACAGAAGATGGACTTCTATGGTTTGTAAATCTGACAGGGAAAATGTGCATATTTTATATAGTTATGAAATAAAAAATTTTAAATCCCTAAAAATGAGAAAACAAAATGCAACAGAAAAACAACACAGAGAGGAGTCATTTCAAATGACTTTAAAACAAAAGAAGATGATTAGGCACCAAAACAGGATATGCTCTATGACTAAAAAGAACTGCAAACATCTTAAATTGTTTTCAGTAGACATATTGTTAATGGTAGTGTTGGTATAGTTATTTTGAAAACTGGATGTTTGTATTATGAGATAAAGCCTATAGATAAGTAAGTTGGTGATATTAAGAACCAGGATGTTTGGCCTGGGAGAAAAGAGACACAGATGTAAAATCAATGAGGTTAAGTATAATCTGTCATCCTGATTAAACTGCAAGTTATCAGTATGAACTCATGATGCATTTTATCTTTAATTAAAAAGTATTTCCTAGCTCTATTAAAAAGACCTAAAAATAGTGATCAACCTAGTAGCATTGAGCACCCCCAAGGGCCCAGATTGTTGTCTCTAAATACTATTTCCTACTGCAAGTTCTCCTTGAATTAATGGCTGATTCTAGGTCCAGAACAAGAAATGTCTGAGATAAGCCTGAATATAACATATCAGAAAAACAAGGAATCTATCAGATTGTAACTGTCATGTCAACAGACTGAGGAGTCAATCTGAAGAGGCTCTCATTGTCAAAGATGGGACAATTTAACAATCAAGGAGATTTTTACTGCAATTAATTGAAACACATCAATTATCTTAATTCATAAGTTCATAATGATCATTTTTGAAAAATTCATTGTTCACCTTAGGAAGATACTAGGAAACCAACTCATTTAAAAATTATTGGTAAATAAGGAGAAGGAATTAATAATTTGTCATGCCTTTTCCTTACACAATGTAGTCAGGATATAATAGCTCATGAGAGGAAGCTTATAGCATTATTCCAGCTAATCTATGAGGAATAAATAAAAGAATTAAAATAACACTACTTTGTAACCCCTAATGAATTAATGCACTGAGACAAAGATTATCAGTAGTAATAACATCACAAAAACAGAGAAAACCAGATCTCATATACCTTCTTATAAAAGTTCACAACACCATCTATGAAGTAGTCATACCAAAAAAAAAAAAGAATCTGAATCTGTTTGAGCCTCTAGCTGTACTTACCAATTCATTAAAAAAAAAAAAATACTAGGAAAATAAGTACATGTTAAATGACACCACAAAGATGCAATCATAAAATCCAGAGTGAGAGAAATTCTACACAGATGACCCTGTACACAGATGACCCTGTTTTTTTTCCCAACAAACTAGCTGCAGAGAAAAGAGAAAAAGAAGGTGGAAAGGGATTCTATAGATTAAAGGAGACTTTAAAGATTTAGCAACCAATTTCAATAATTATTATTGTGAGACAATTGGGGAAATGTGGACACTGGATGATAAGGAATCATCAAATTACTATGACTATTTGAAAAAAGGAATAAATACAAGTTCTTATTCTGAGGGGAATTGACTATGTGTATCACATGAGGCAGCAGACATTCAGTATCTCATTTAATTCTCACAACAACCCAGCAGGGAGCTGCTGGAATCATTTTTCAGTGAGGACCCTGAGGCATAAAGTACTTTTCTCCTGACCACTCAACCATCTAAACCTGTGCTCATGTACAAAACGCACTCATTTAACTTATTTGTTGTTATAGCAGAGCATTGGCTTTAGCTTAAATGCTTAACAGTGGTGGAATGATTCTCTCAGGATATTATTGAGGAGTAATTTAATGTGACAATTATAAATACTTGGTAGCAATTTTGAACATGCTTATGATTAAGCAATCACAAAATTTCATATGTATTCTGATTTTTAACTACCTTGAACATATATTTATGGCCCAATACTGAAAGGGAATAGGGTAAAATGACAGACCTATCTTTTAGGCTAATGTGATTTGGTTAAACTTAATTTTGCCTTTGCAATTTGTTCTTTAATGATACCATTACAATATATAAACATCCAGAAAATATTTCCTTGCCTAGGTGTCAGTTCTTTAGGATTCCATTTTCTGTTGAAGTAGTGTGTTAATTTCCCGTTGCCACTGTAGCAAACTCCCACAGACATTGTGGCTTAAAACAACACAACTTTATCATCTTATAGTTCTGAGATCTGAAGTGCAGCATCAGTTTCACTGGGCTAAAATCAAGGTGTCAGCAGGCTTCTGTTCCTTCTGATAAGTCTAAGGGAGACTCCGTTTCCTTGCCTTCTCCAGCTTCTCCCACATTCCTTGGCTCATGGCCTTTTCTCCATCTTCAAAGCCAGCAGTGTAGGGTCATCATGTCTCCTTTGCTGACTCTGCTTCAGTCATCACATCACCTTCTCTGATGCTGACCCTTCTGCTTTCCTCTCATAGGGACCCTTGTGATGACATTGTGCCCTCCCAGATAATCCAGGATAATTCCCCACCCCAAGATCCTTAACTTAATCACATCTGTAAAAGCCCTTTTACCATGTAAGGTAACATATTCACAGGTTCCAAGAATTAAGACATAGACATCTTTGGGGGCCATTATTCAGCCCACCACAGGTGGACAATCCCGTAATCTGCTCTATGTCCACATGTTGCAGGTTGCCATGCATTCCTCTATGATGCCTTCTTATCAGATAATATGGCAAGGGTAATGGGGCCTCTGGAGACAAGGTCATAGCCAAATGGGAAATAAAGCTCATAGTGGGAAAGGTAGTCCTAGTAGCAAGTTGGAAGACAGGTGAGGAGCCAGTGAGTATCCCTGGGACAATGTGGAATCCTTGGGGTCACATCCTACACACGAAATTAGTGCTTCCCAGGAAACAACAGGAATGGGATTCTTGATAGGTGTGTTATTCATTCAAGAGCAGGCCAACTCCCATCACGTGTTTAGGAGATCTTCCCAGGGCAACGGAGGCTGAGGAAGTTAAAATAAAATGAAACAAACAAGAAGAAAAAACACACCTTCCTGTAACTGCTGGTATCACAACATACAGGGTTACTGGAGTTAGGGGAGTGACTGCAGAAACTGGGGCTTTATTGCATTTACCCAGTGGCTGACTTGAGGCTTGGAAAGTAGGAGGTTGGAGCCAGAAATCCAAGCAAGTCACCAAGATGGGACAGTTGGAAAAGATGTAGTAATAACTCAAATGTCAGGCAAAGCACTCAGCTGCTTGGAGAATCAATAAAATTGTTTAGACCACGTGTAGTGGTCATCTTCTGCCTCCACACCTTCTGGGGATTTGGGGGGTGGTTAAGAAAGGGCTTTCTGGGTCTTCTCTCTTTCCCTTATCACTCCCACCTCTGAACTCGTATTTCCCCTGAATTAGTTCAGGTAATGAGTTGCCTCACCATTCCACATGGGCTGCCTTTCTTCCAGACTACATTGCCTTAGCCGGGGCACACAGCTTCTTTCCCTTCAGTTCCCCCAAAATATCACCCACCCAAGGATCCAGTTTAAGGTTCAGAAATAATTTTGGCACTGAAACTCTAAACATCTTCATATTGAACAAAGAATACCCCTATTCTTAAAGCTCTTCAGCCATATTACTGGTGAACCTCCTGATGTATGGTTCCTTCAGTCTTGCTTTTTAGTTCCTGATTTTTGTTTTCTGACCCCTCATCCTATGGTTTCCTCTCACCCCACACTCAATTGCCCTCACTTTTTAATGAGCATTAATTCATCTCTTCGTCTCTTATATGGTTTTGGACCTACCGCTGTATAACCAAAGATTCATTATTGTATTCTGCTGAGTGCTTGCACGCCAGGTACTACCCTCTTAGCAACAGAGGACTGGAAACAGGCTTCTAAGCATGACCTTTCTTTTCTCTCCTCCATTAGTCTATGAAAGAGAAAGGAGCATTACTGAGGAAGATTCCCTTTATTTATGCAGTATCCCTTAGGTAGCTTTGGCTTTAAATAACAACTCCTCCTTACATTATATACCCAACATGTAGGGAAAGCATTCACTTTGGAAACAAAATACCCAGTTTCCAGGACCAGCTTTGTCAAGTAATCCAAGTTGCTTCACTTCCCTGAGACTCAGTTTCCCTACTGGTAAAGGGTTACAGGTATGACTCACAGAGCTATTGTGAAGCTTAAATGATGAAAAAACGTGCGGCACTTTAACAATGGTAGAAGATTATATACGTGAATAAGCAATTGTTAATATTAGCCAGGAAGCCACTATTTGTGCAGTCAGTGATCAATCAACAAGATAAATTGTTTGCTTGTTTGCTTTTCCACAGTCCACCTCTGAGAGTTGAGTGATAAGAAAATCCAAAATGAGTTGACCTAAAGGCCAGTTCAGCCTACATGGGGTTGAGAGTCAGACTGTCCTCATGCCAGGTGCAGACAGGCCACCCGCACACAGAGGAGCAGGGCAACTGTGGGTGGTCTTGGCAAGCAACTGGCATTTCCCATAGTTTCAGAGAAAAAGAAGAGAGTGACGGTGTCACCAGCTGGACCCATTTGGGAGCTGACATGAGAGTTAGGGCAAGGCAGTCTTTATATGAGGACTCTCTCTCCTTCACGTCAAAGCCAAAACACAGACTAGGAAAATGCAAGGTCCTGTTCCCTATTGGTTTGGGGTCACACTTCAC
>JAQZBX010027792.1:0-10106 GCA_029593785.1 Cabassous unicinctus | reverse complement strand
TAACTTTATTTAACTGAGTACTTTCCAAACTTCTCAGACAGCTCCTTTTTATTGTTCCTAATGAACACCTATTAAGATCCAACAGAAATAGTTTTCCAAACAAGAAGAATTAAGGAATGCTGCTTATGGTGGACATTGCCATTTGCCTGCACGCCTACCACAAAACCCTTGTTTATGCTGCCCTGTGCCCAAGGGGTGGACTCACACGTACTGCACCAATGAGTCTCTTGCCTTCTGACTTCTAGTTGGCTCTAGCTGATTGAAAGAGATCAGAGGATCAGCAGAGGTCAAGGCACTTATTTCCTCACCTCCTTCCTTTCAAGGCCACAGCCTTTTGCTACATCAAAGTCACAGAGGACCTCTATACAAGTTATTCTTTTCAGGTTCCAGCAGCTAATCCTTCTTCTTGTGCCTTCAGACTGAGGGTGGGACCAGCTCCCCAATGTTGTTAGCCCTGTGTTCCTGCTCTATCCCTGGTCTGTTTCCCTTAGCCCTGCCCTCACCTTAGTAAATTGCCCCATTAAAAAAACACTTCTTACTTATCCCATTTGCATAGTCTCCCTTTTTCCTGCCAGGATCCTGACTAATGCACTGATTTAAATCCATGAGGGAGCATAGCAAAAAAAAAAAAAAAAAGTCTAATATGGTGACATAAAGGAAATATTTTAAAATCTAGTTGATAGCCATTGCAGTTAGAATTCTGTACAATATGCAAAACAGAGCATAGACTGCCAGCATAATATTTAGATCCCTGACATGGCTCAGCCTGATGTCACTGGAACATTAGTTCCTGTCCTGACTCATCATGCATCGCAGTTTCATAGCCTCAAAAAGGGCTTTGATAAGGCCAGGTCCATGAGTGCCCGCCTGCATCCTTCGCTACTGACAAAGACTTCCAGTTCCTTTTAGAATATTCAAAATTCTGAGTTGGAACACCAGTTAGGAAACTTTTTTTTTTTTTTTAACTTTAGAGAAGGTTTAGATTACATTTTTAGAGAAGGATTACATTTACATTTACAGAAAATTTACATAGAAAGTATAGGGAATTCCCATATAACCACACCCTCCCTGCATCCATACACATAGTTACCCCTATTATTGACCTCTTAGTTTAGGATGGTACATTTGTTACGGAAACTTAATTTTTTTAAAGAGCAGTTTTGCTGCTGGATGCCAGCCTAATGAAAGTGATTTCTCCTTTATAAATGGAGTACCCTCTCATGTGCTCCCTTACTGGGATTTTTGAGGATTAATGAAAAAGCAAATTCAATAAATAGTCCTTCCCATTCGGTGGTAGCTTTCAAACATGTACTGAATGTTTGCTGAGTGCAAGCACTGTATGTGCTAAGGCCAGCAGGGGTGGTAGGAGGAGGAGTAAACAATGAATGAAAACACTGGTCCCTCCCCTTGAAGAATTTACAGTATCACTAAAGAGAAAATATATACTCTCAACCTGTGAGCCCAACCCATGTAAAGCAAAAAAATTTCCTTATAAACAGTATAGATATCTAATGTAGATCTATATAAAATCTTTATCTTTTGTTCAGTGCTGAGGCTGGTGGTGCGTGTGTCTGTATCTGTGTGTCTGTGTTCATTGGCAGGCAAAATTATTGGGCAAGTTTAGAAGAACATGGAATAAGGAAAAGAGTATGAGTTTTTGGAGTTAATCAGTAGCTGCATGACCTTAGGTAAATTACTTAATCTCTCTAAGCCTCAACTTCCTCATCTGAAATAATGGGCATAAATGAAATATTCCAAATAAGTAGGTAGGTAGGCACAGCTGTCACGAAGAGTCAATGAAATAAGATAAAGAAGAGTAGACAGAGCTGGCACTTAGGAGACACTCATTAAATGTCAGTTCTCTCTGTTTTCAGACAAAGACGAGGCTCTGAAATCTATTTCTAGTTTATTTGGTAAGGCTTTGTGGAGAAGGTGAGCCTTATAAAGCCTTTTTGACTTACTAAAAAGGAGGGGGGCAACAGAAATCATGCCCTTTGAGGTACTACTGGGGAGAAGGGGAAGGGAAGAGTCAGAGAACTGAAAAAAAGTCAAAGTGCCCATAAAAAAGGTTATGCAATCCATCCTGTTGTTTCTGGAGAGAATTAAACCTAAACCATACAGAAAACACTCTCTTTTCTAAAGGAATTTCTAAAAAAAAAAAAAAAACAGTTCTACAACCTACCTAGTTAGTGTCGTCTAGATCCACTCAAAATTTATTACCAAACTCTAACATTCCAGCATTTCTCTCTACTGTTCAACATAAATTTCCCACCTGCAATTTCAGTTCTACTGTCTCACCCCCAATCCGGTGCTCCCTGAGACACAGTAAATTTACCCAAACATTATATCATGGCATTATCCTTTTTTTAGGTGGTTTGTACTCACTTTTCCCCAGTCTTCAAGAAAGTGTTATATACATACCAGACTGATATAGGAAGGAAAGTGGAATTGAATTCAATTTAGGTTCTTAGCTGCCTTAATCCCAGGAAAACTTAAAAGTCACCTGGAAAAGAACTGACCACTTTGTTTGGAAGAGCTGGAAAGCCTGTAAAGCCAATGTATACATCTTCCATGACCATTTGTTTGTGCTTGTGTATGTATACCAGATTTCTGCAAACTTCTTGCTTTCTCAAGAATGCAACAACCCATGAATCTCACTAACTGGCTAGGTGACCACAGATGACTACAAATACCATCATAACCAGAACTTCAGAGCATCATTAAAAAAGAGACAACAATTCATTCTCAAATCACAACAGAATTTATTTAGCAGGAAAGGACAGTAAACTGGCAAGAGGCTAAGGGGAAACTGGCAGAGAAGGTCTTCCTTGTTTGTTTCCTGGGGCAGTACCCGGTGGACTGTGGTAATTAGGGGACAGGGTGGGGTCCTTGGTCAGAAAATGATAGGAAAGGTGCTGCCCTAATTACTGGACTTTATGGGGATGATACTCAGGTGTGGTTATTACCATCTGTTGAAGTTTATTAACTAGATCTCATAAATGTCAGGCTAGGGCTCTAAAGGGAAATGGGAATATTACAAGTTGTCCAAAGCCTTTAAATGGATGTCATTCAAAAGCCACGTCCAAAATGGTCATCTTGAACTGAGATCTCTTGTCCATGCTTGGTGTTTTTGCCAAAGAAATTGTTTTGGGAAGAAGATAGCCCTGGATACAGGGCCCCCGTTGGTCCATATGGTGAGAACCAAGCACCAAGATACAGGCATACTTGAGCCTGGCTCTCAATGAGTTTATTGTAATTGCCCATTGAATTATCTGTCTCCCTGCTTGTCTGTAAAATGAGAGAATTCCTATTAATGAGTATGGGGTGCTCTGAAATCACATGGCAAGGACAACTAATGGAATTAGGAAAGTCCCAGAAAACTTCCCTGAGGAGGTGACATCTCAGCCAAGACCCAAGGTGGTGGCAATTTTTCCAAGCCAAAAGATATGGATCATAATCCCACCTCCAGCACAGTTCACCAGATAGGTGCTTCTCAAAATTTAGTGAGTATCTGAAGCACCTGTGTATCTTATTTAAATGCAAACTCTGATTCAGTAAGTCTTGACGTTTTGCATTTTTGCATTTAAAAGCTCCCAGGTAATGTTAAATCCTAGGATTTATCTCTGAGTAACAAGATGCTAACTGACCTGAAGTATTCAGTTTCTCTGTGCCTCATTTTCCAGTCTATGAAATGGGCTTCCAAGGACTGGAGAAGCATGAGTATGGACTCATCTATAGCACATTTTGACTTTATCATACTACTGAGCAAACACTTACTGATTGATTAATTTGTGTATGTGTGGAAGGATCCCTAGGAGACTTGGCAAATTGCTTTTCCTTATGTCTTTTCAGTATTTTCACCTACTTAAAGAATTTTTTAAAAAATATTTTTTCCTAGTTCATGTTTTCTACTATTATTAGCTAGAGGTCAGCTCCTATAGTAGAATATATTATATAATGGAACAATTATTTAAAATATTAAAGTGGTTCAGGCTAAAAATTGAAAAACTATCATCATTTCGGGGGTTAACTAATTTACTATTACATATAATAATTCATGACAGAAATCAGGGCCTATGCAGGCTGATTGTATAACTAAGGGAAAAATGATTTCTATCATACAGCCTTCTTGATACAATTAGCTTTGGGGTTAAACAGCATGACATTCATCTCAAAATTGCAAAATTTATACTTTCTATTGAACAGATCTTCAATTTAGGGGCTTAGTGACTAACCATGAAATTCATTGGTGATACCTTGACATCCTTGTTTTCCACAGCAGCTCACTGAGAGCCTAATAGTGTGTGGAATGAATTTATGAGAAAGTACCCTTGACCCAGACAAACCAAAGTGTGGGCAGGCTTCATCTCACATATGAAAGTGGTAACAAAATAACACCTAAATGTAGGCTAACGAGATACTGTCCCTTTTTTTGGGAGAAACTATATATTCTACTGATTGGCTCGCCAAAACTATTTTCTTTGAGAACACCTTGCTAATTTCGTTCTTTTCTTACCTTTAGGACATTTGGATCTTTTTGAAAACGCCAGTACCTATCTTCTGGCTGATTGTTCCTTCCATCTCATTCACACACAGAATCATTTTTTAGTAATTTAGCTTTATGAGAGTGAGGATCTGTTTCACACATGCCAGTAAGAAAATTCCATCCCTCCTTCAACACTGTGATGGTTTGAAGCTGTATGGACCCCAGAAAAGTATGTTCTTAAAGTTAATCTATTCCTGTGTGTATGGACCCACTGTAAGTAGGATCTTAAGATGTGACCCACCTCATTCAGGGTGGGCCTTAATCCTTTTAATGGAGTCCTTTATAAGATAATGAAATTCAGAGAAAGAGAGAAAGCCAAAGAAGCAAGAAGCTGAAGCAAAGAAACCCAGAAGACAAGGTTCAGACCAGCAGGCACCATCATGTGACTTGTCATGTGACAGAGGAGTCCAGGATCACCGGCAGGCATTCTTCAAGAAGAAGGTATCATCTGGATGATGTCTTGATTTAGACATTCTCATGGCCTCAAAACTGTAAAAATGAAAGTGAATAAATCCCCATTGTAAAACCCAACCCATTTCTGGTATATTGCAAATATATCAGCAGCCTAGCAAACTAGAACAGATTTTGGTACTGATAGTATGGTGCTGCTAATGCAAATACCAAAATTGTTTTTAAAAAAAAATTTTTTTTAAGTTTTTGTAATTGGGTAATAAGTAGAGGTGGGGAAAATTGCTTAATTGAAAAGTCCTGGATTGCTTTGAAGAGACTGTTGATATAAATATGGATGTTAAAATTGCTTATGATGAGGCCTTTGACAGAAATGATTAATGTGTCATTGCAAACTGAACAAAAGGTAATCCTTGTTTTAAAGTGGCAGAAAATTTGGCAAAACTGAGTCCTGGTGTCAAATGGAAGGCAGAATTTGAAAGTGATGAGCTTGAATATTTAGCTGAGGAAAGATTTCTAAACTAAGTAAAGCATGGTTTCTCCTTATAGCTCATAGTAAAATGCAAGAGGAAAGGGATAAGCTGAGAACTGAACTACTGGGCACAAAGAACCCAGAAATTGATGGTTTGGAAAATTCCAAGCTTCCAGAAAGTGAGTCTCCAGAGAGTAGTTCTCCATGAGAGAATTTAACTGAACATGGAACCAGTCAGACATTTCAGTGCAAGTCAGAATTGGAGGTGCAGTTATCCAGGAAGGATCTGTGGAAAGTCCTACTGTCTGACAGTTTGGACCCCTGTGTACTATATGCAAAACCAACAAGTTTTTTGCAAGATCTTATGAATGGAACCACTCCACCCTAGACTAAAAGAGACAGAAAAAGGACAGATAGAAGGAAAAATGACTTCAAAGGCAGAACCATGGAGGCTGAGGTCTGGACTGAAGGCATGCTCTCAGGCCAAGAGAGACACCCTTGTGTGTGGAAAGGATGAGTATGCCCCAGAGCTTAGAGAGGGTGGGCCTTCCACCCCATTATTCAGGAAGAGTGTTACCGTGCCAAGTTTCTCAGATGCCTGGGGATTGTGGAGAGGTTTAGCCCCACCCCAGTGCTTGAGGAGGGTGGAGACTAGAGTCCAGCCAGTACCCTGATGCTTGACGAGGGTAGAGTCAAGAGCCTGGCCATCACCCCAATTCCTGAATATGCTTGAGCCTTCACCCTAGTGTTTGGGGAGAGCAGGTCCACTGCACAAGCACTTGGAAGGGGTGGGACTGCCATTCCATCAGGCCCTGAGTTCAAAGCATCATTCTATAGAAGACTATTAGACCTTGAAATCTAATGGAATATGCCCTGCAGGGTTTCAGAGTTGTTTGGGACCCACGGCCCCTGTTTTCCTTCCATTTTTTCCCTATGGGAATGGGAATTTTAATCCTATGACTGACCCTCCATTGTATATTGGAAACAGATAATTTGTTCTCAAAGTCTCTCAGGTCCACAGCCAGAGGGGAATTGTGCCCCAGGACAGACCACACCTGTAAGTGATTTTGATGAGACTTTGTACTTAATATTGTTACTTAAACAATTTAAGGCTTTTGGGATACTATGATGGAATGAACGTATTTTGCATGTGGAAAGAACATGTCTTTTGGGGGTCCAGAGAGTGGAGTGTGATAGTTTGAAGCTTTATGGAACCCAGAAAAGTATGTTCTTAAAGTTAATCCATTCCAATGGATTAGCTATGTGGTCCCATTGTAAGCAGGATCTTTTGGTGAGTAGGATCTTAAGATGTGACCTACCTCATTCAGGGTGGGTCTTAATCCTCTTAACGGAGTCCTTTATAAGAGAATGAAATTCAAAGAGAGAAAGCCACTGAAGCAAGAAGCTGAAGCAATGAAACCTGAAGAGAAGGGAGAGACAAGCAGTCACTGCCATGTGTCTTGCCATGTGATGGAGCCAAGAACCACCGGCAGCCGCTCTTCAGGAAGACAATATTGTTTTGATGATGCCTTGATTTTAACATTTTCATGGCTTCAGAACTGTAAACTTGTAAGATAATAAGTCCCCATTGTAAAAGCCAACCCATTTCTGGTATATTGTTTTTGGCAGCCTAGAACAAACACCAAAGATTTACTGAGTTCCTACTATATGCTAGGCATCCTCATGGACCCTGAGTAAACAGTGGTGAGTAAAATAGATGCAGACTCTGCCTTCTTGAACTTTTAGTCTCATGGGGGAGTCAGAATCTTGCAAGTAAATAAATAAATCTCTTAGTACCTCAGTTTCATCCTCTGTAGAAGAGAGAATAATAGCACCCGCCTCATAGGGCTATGGTGAGAATAAAATCAGTTACTATGTCAGGCATATGATTGGTGCTTTGTAAGTGTTAGCTCGTATCACGGGCGGTTGTTATGATGTAAGAGAACTGCTGTAAGCACTATAACAGTGACATGAAAAAGCTCTGTGAGAGCACAGGCAGGAAAAATTGCTTCCATTGAGGAATATCAGGGAAAAAATCATGCTTGAGGTAAATTTTGAAGTGTATATTGAAGGAAGAAAATTTCACTGTCTAGAGGTGGGGAAATAAAACCAGGGACCTGGGGGTCTTTTTTAGCTCTTCTTTTTCCTCATTTCCAGATCCAGTTGATCACCAAGTCCTTTTTCTGATCACCCCACCTCTCTCTTTGTTCCAGCTTTTGGCACCCTTTGTATGGACCATTGCAGTTGCAATTGCCTCCTTACTGGTCTCCCATCAAGGCCCAGGCACACCTCTATGGAGCACTTGGCACAGCAGTATGTGGAAATTCTCTATTTTCCGTACTTGTCTTTCCCAGGAGACTGTGCCTATTCCTTAGCTTTTAATAAATTCTCCCTCAACTGAACTGATGTCTGCTATTGTTGCCCTCTGTATCTATAAGTAGGGAATTGGTTTGCAGGTGACAGAAGAGCTGAGAGACCAACAGGGAGCCTTGGGCAAGCCTGGGGTCACAAACCTCTGAAAGTCTTTAAAGTCAAGAGTGGAGCTGTACAAAGATTTTCAATGCAAGTGGAGCTGTACAAAGATTTTCAATGCACAAAACACTGATCAGAAATTACACATTAGTGTCAGGTCATATGCTAAATTAAATGGGAAGTTGTTTTTTTGTTTTTTTGTTTTTTTTTCATTGACCTTCTGTCCTCTTAGCTTGGTAGCTGAAATTATCTGTGAGGAAAGTAAAATATTAATTAATACATGCAGTTTGTCTGGTTGAAAAAATACATGTTCCAACACATGAGAAATCAGGGGGGCAGAGGGCAGAGAGGGAGAAGACTGGGAATTATGTGATTCTGTGATTCTCTTCCTTTATATGCAGCCGTATATAAAATTTGCTTAGGTTTGGTTTATCGGCTAGAATTTTCCTGTTAAGAGGGATCAAGCTGACTTTAAAAGGAAGGTTTGTGAAATGGGGATAAAGTAGAGTGATAGAGTGAAGAGAGCTTAAAAATAAGATGAGACAAATTGGTGCAAAGTGTCTGAAGTTCAATTTACCACTATATCAATAGCCTTAAAAATGTGCTTACCCTTTGAGGTAAGCTATTTCTAGGAATTTATCCTAAAGAAGTAAATCATGGTTACCCACAAACATGTATACAAGAATGCTATGGTAACATATGTATATAAGATGGCTGTTGCAGAAAGCGACATCTTTGAAATAATCCAAATGTCCAATAATAGAAAATTTGTTAAATTATCTGTGGTACATTCATACAATGGAATATTTATGGCCATTGAAAATAGTGTAAATGAAAATGGTCATATAAAAATGCTAAGAATCAAAGTGCGCTATAAAACTTTATATTAAAAAGTATGTACATCAAGTTGTTAACACTGACAATCTATGGGTGCTGTAGTTATGGGTGGTTTAAAAAATTGTTTCTTGCCTATTATGTATTTTCTTAAGTTTCTACACTGAATTTGATATTTCATAAATACCTAGAAGTGGGGTTGCTGGGACCTCTGTTTAGCTTTGTAAGAAACTGCCAGACTGTTTTCCAAAGTGGCTGCACCGTTTTGCAGCCAGATGCTCTGCAGCCGAGTCAGTACGCAATATTGCCAGGTTTTCCTTGTTGCTTTCTGGTTGCTTTTTTTTTTTTTAAGCCATTCTGATAGGTAAACTTGTGGTTTTCATTTACATTTCTTTAATGACTAAAGTGTCGGCATTTTACCAATGCTTGAAGACGGGAAACGTTGGATTCCTCTAGGTTCTTGGCTATGATGCATAAAAGAATTTATGAACACTCCTGTTTAGTTAGGCCAGTAGAAAGAATTTATTTGGGAAATGGGGGAAAGAGCAGACCTTGCTGAGAAATGGGAGAGAAAGACGGAAATATACACCAAGGCTTGGTGCGGGTGCCTCTAGGCAGAGAGAGCAGTTCTGCCTCGTGTGAAGCATCCCCCAGCGGTTACTGGTTACCCCATCTATGGTGGGAGCAATGGTGAGGACTGTTTGGAATATCCGGAGCCAAGGGGAGGCCCTGGAAAGGGAACCTGGGACCTCAAGGTTAAACTCAAGGTCCCAGCAAGGTCTTGCAGCCATGCTGTCTGCTGGCCATGCCGTCTGTCAGCCATGTGGTGGGTCGTCTTCTCCTCCATTACCCTGCACTAACCTGCCTCTTGCTTATTTGCATCTGTAGTTCTTCTTTGGCGAAAAGTCTGTTCAAATCTTTCACTCATTTTTGGAGGAGTTATTTGTTTTCTTATTACTGATTTATGAGAATTATTTGTTTCTAGTTTTTTTAATCAGGTATGTGATTTGCAAATATTTTCTCTTGGGTCCATGGCTCATCTCTTAACAGTGTCTTTTGAAGAACAGAAGTTCTTAATTTTTATGAAGTCCAATTTATTAATATTTTATTTTATGGATTATGCTTTTGGTGCCACATCTAAGATATCTTTACCTAACCCAAGATAATAAAGATTTTCTCCTATGTTTTCTTCAAGAAGTTTTATAGTTTTAGGTTCTACATTTAGGTCTTTAATTAGACATATGTTTGCCAACATTTTCTCCCAGTCTGTGCCTTGTGTTTTCCATTTTTATCTAGTGTCAATCGAAGAGAAATTTTTAATTTTGATGCTGTCAAATCAATTTTTTAAATTGTGTGGACTTGGTTTTACATATA
>JAQZBX010027791.1:12623-28265 GCA_029593785.1 Cabassous unicinctus | reverse complement strand
CTTTATACAGGGTCTAGAATTATTGAGCTCTACAAACTTAATAAGCAATACAATAGATGGAGTTATATACCGCAGAAGAAAACATGTTCTTAATATTAATCCATTCCTGTGACTATGAGGCCACTATAATTAGGTCCCTTTGAAGATGTTACTTTTAGTTAAGGTGCAACCAAGAGAATCAGGATGGGTCTTAATCCTATTACTGGGGCCTTAGAGAGATGGCCACGAAGAAAAAGCCAAGGGACAGCCAGAAGCTGGTAATCAATAGAACCTGGAGGAGAAAGGCTAAGATGCTGCCATATGCATTGCCATGTGACAGAAAAGCCAAGGAAAGCCAGAGTTCTGGCCCAAGATTGCTGGCCAGCCAGCAGATACCAAGCCCAGGAGGAAACCAATCCTTCTAGCCTCTGAAACTGTGAGCCAGTACATTTCTGTTGCTAAGCCAACCCATTGTATAGTATTTGTTTTAGCAGAAAGGAAACCAAGACAGTCTCAGGTTTTTCATTCTGATATAGGAGAAAAAATGGTACTGAAGTGAAAAAAAAGACCAGTATATATTTGCATCTTTTAAAAATGAATTTCTCTTTCTAAGACAGATTTAACGGTGATATATTATTGACACTTTCTGGTCACAACTCTATCACCGATTTTGCATTCACATTACAAAATCATTTAGATCTAGTTTAGTAAATAAGTTCCATGTATATGGCAAATCTGAATAATTTGTGTCTTCCTACAGTGATGTGTTGTGAGTGTGAAGCCAAATGTAGGCTTTGAAGGAAAGGGTGTCGTAAGCCATGGGTAGGGAATGGGTGATGTAGATATTCATGGAGAAAAGAATTGATTTGTTTTTCTGTTTTACTCAAATCTGCTTAATATGTTTAGGGTTGGGAAAACAGCTAGAATGATTACTCCATTTAAGAAAAACATGTCTGTGCTTAGGTTGTAAGCTGTTCTGGGAATTTTTATTAGCAAGCAAAAGCATTTCCTTAGAAATTCGTGTTAATTCCCAATTTCATTATTAATTAATGAAGAAGTGTTAGTTGGTATAATTTTTAGTTATCCATTGCTGCATGATATAACACTATTACTACAAATGTAGTGAATTAAACCAACAAACGTTTATTCTCTTTCACTTTCTGTGGCTCAAGAGTTGGGTTTAACTGGGTCCTCTGCCAGGCTTGAGTCCAGATACCAGCCAGGGCTGTGGTCTTATCAGAGGCTCCACTGGGGAGGGAATCACTTCACCACTGACGTGGCTGGTGGCAGCAGTCAGTGCCTTACTAGGGCCTCGATTTCTTGCTGACTGTTGGCCAAAGGCTCCCCTAAGAGCCTGGCTATATGACCTTCTCCATAGGGAAACTCACAAGTTGGTACTTTCTTGAAAGCTAATGGGCATCTCCACAAGAATGGGCATCATATCTTACATAGCATAATCATGTCCATGTAATCTTTAAATAGCTCATCACTCTTGCCCTATTCTATTGGTAGAAGCAAGACACAGATCCTGGTTCCACTCAAAGAAACAGACTTACATAAAGGTTGGAATACCAGGAGGTGAGGATCTTAGGGGTGATCTACAGTATTCCTGCCCCAATTGGAATGTATACATTTTTAAGGGAATGCTCTCTTGATCTAAGATTTCCAAGTTACTTAAAACTATTTTTAATCATCAATAGTACCTTTGATACTTTCTTTACTCCTTTGATAGTGAAAGGGGAAAAATGTGAAAGGAGGCGTGAAACTAAGTAATTATATCATTTATAGAGATTGGTTTGGGAGAAACAGAATGTAGGTAATCTTATGAGAAAGACTATATTACAGAAAGATTAGATATGGACAGTAGCTGAAATCACCAAAGTACCCAAATATCTTTTAAGAGGACAGAATCAATGGGGAAAAAAATGTTGTGACTTTAAGCACTATTGATGAGAGAAAAAGCAAAGCTGTTTCTTAATATAAAGGAATAACTTTAGCATCTCCTTGCTCAATTTCCAGCCCAAATCTTAGTCACCATAAATATCACAGTTTTACTGTTTCTAATCAGATAACCAATTATCACAAATCCTACCAAAGCTGTTCTAACCCACATGTTCACCCTGTTCTCGGAGTCCAAGGAGAGTTGGGATACTTGCTTATGTGGTGGTATCCCAAGAACCTAAAAGTGTGCCTGCACAAAGGCGGTGAACCACTTTTCAAAGATCTTCAGGGCTCCTAGTTTCTTCATTGACATAACTTTTTACCAGATAGAAACCATAATAATCTCTCTCTCTAATTTAGGTCTTTGGAAGTTTTTTTTTTTTTTTTTTTTTTTCTGGGGCAAGCCACTCTTAGATTTTACATAAGTTGTTTTGGGTGCAAAGTCAGGTAGAGCTGAAAACGCAAGGATATTTGGTGCACTCTCGAGGGAACAGAGCTTAGTAGTCACAGTAACCTCAAAAACAAATGTGTCCTGAGATTCAATAGCAAGACTCATCATGCAGACTCAACGTGCTGGCAGGAGGGCAGGATGCTGGGGGGCATAATTTAGGGAGCCACAATTTGCCAAGGAGGCACTGAAGACGTGACTGAATCAAGAAGATTCCTAAAATAAAAATAGCAGGTCCGAATAGAGGACAGGATTTACAAGTTGTTTGTAAAAATAATAATAAATAGATAATAATGTTTTTTTACCCCCATAGGAATGGGAAACTTTGGGGGGTAAAATTTATAGTGTTGGAATTTAACATACATCTCACCTAATAATTGTATATATTTTCAAGTTGAAGAATTTATCTTTTTTTTTTAAAAATTAGAAATGCCTTTCCTTTTATTTTTCAGGATTAAACTATGAGCCTGGAAAATATTCTAGTCATTTTATGATGATTCACTTGAGGAACAAGCTAGAATGTTCTTTATCTGAGGTTTCAGAACAGAAATTATTCTGTTTACAATCCTAAAAACCTGCTGCTTAAAAGAAAGAAAGGAATGCCTTTAAAAGTTTCATTCTTTGCTTCATTCTGTATGGCATCCTACTACTCCAGGTTAAATTTTTGCATGCGAATCTTTAAACATTCAGTAACACTGAATGTTCCATCACTTTGTGAAAACCATAATCTTATTGAGACTGACACATTTACTTTGATGCCATGATATAATAAAAACTGTAAGTGAAATATATTCCATTAATCTTGAGTTTTCTTATGTAATCTGTACATTCTGTAAAATAATTTCCCTAGTGTAAAAGTGTGATATTACTGATTAAACTGTCCTCATTTTTACAATTCCAAAGTGATATTTAAGTCAGGAGACTATATAAAATAATTGCTGATTTATAAAGAATTTATGATAACATATTATGATCAATTTAGTTTGTCTTCTTTTCTGTGGTTTCCCCCCAATTATTTTTAATGTCTGATTTTTATAGCTACATTTTGATGAATTTATATGGAATTCATTACCTATACTTTATGTGTACATGCCACTAAAACTTAACATTATGCTGGAATATGTGTTTATATATATGAAATTACAGTAATGCTATTTTTATGCCTAGTATTATGGGAATCTCCAGATATTATAGTTTTAATTTTAAATTCATACTGCACTCTAGTGGAGAATAAGATCAATGCAAAGTTATTTTCATGTTGCTACTTTATAGCACAAATTATGGACTATTTATAATTTTTATAGTGAAATGTAGAAGAATAATTTGACCTATTATAATTTCTCAAAAGTAAAATGCTAGATATATCTATTTAATATTTTACAGTTACAGTAGAATCTTATCTTTCTTTGGTCTTAAAATAGAGATAAACTCATTACTGAAATAGTTAATTTGATCTCTTGCAGCATATCTGGAATATCTATAAATATGTCGACATAGGTAGGGCTTAAGACCATATAAACATTAAATGTAAATAGAAGCTGAGAAGAAGTCAATCCCTTATTTCTTCCACTGAGAACACAAAAAGGATGGCCAGATTTCTTCCAGAAACTTCCAGGAAAGTGGTAGAATTTAAAAATATTGGTTTATAACTTCCTGTTTCCAGCCCTAAATTCATGAAACATTTTGATTTAAACCCTTCATATGTACCTTTGAACAATGCCTTTTCCATCACTGGAATCACCTTTTGGATCATCTAATAGTTCTTTTTTCATTTTATCTAATCATTTTCAATTAACTTGATTGATTTTAAAACCCATTTATCATGCTCTTGTGAAATTTTATTCCAAGTAACCCATATCTAATCAGATAAACATATTGCAGTATTTTCCCCATTTCACTGTATACATGCTTATCGATGATATCCACAAACTTATACTAATTATAAAGTGAACTTCTAGATGACTTCTTACAGTTTTAGTTATGAGGTCATATCATCACAAATACTTACTAAATCTTTGTTTATTTTTACCTTCTCTTGTATTAGTAAGTCAAGAAGAGCTGCATAAGTTCTACTAATTACATAAGAATTTGTACCGATTATGCAAACTATAACTTCCTTTAAGTGAAATTGTTCAGATTGATATGTCTTCCCCAAACAGTACTTTTTTTTTTTATTAAAAAGCTATTGAGAAAGCTCCCACAATGTAATAAATTCTATAAGGAATTCAGTATTGGTAGATTCCTTTTGTCAGAGACCTAATCTTTGAGAACAAACACTTGGACAATATTTTCAATGTTTACTTTTATTTCCTCAGAGAAATTGATTTTGAAAAAATGTCCAAAAATCTATCCCCTGTTTTATACTATTGAATACTATTAAAAAATAAAGAATTAAAACCACTTATCAAATAAACTTATGATTTCTATTTATTTTTTTAAAAAAACTAGCTGTTATCCACACTAACTAGTCATATTTCAGTTATATCATCATGAAGTTTTTATAGATCAAAATTTTTTTCTTTTCAGTTTGACTAAAAATGATTGCTAGGTATACCATTAGATGAAGGTGTCTAAAGAGAATTTTAGTGTTTAATATTGGGTCTGCCATTATTTGTGGGAGTGAGTCTGTGTTAAAAATCTTCTAGAATTATTCCCTAGCTATCTCACATAAAATAAATTCTTTAGTGAGAGAATCCACTGGAAAACAAGAATATTTTTATTTAGTTCACTTATGTCACTTAAAGTTGTATAATTTTAAGTCATTTGTAAACCTTCTGTTAAAATATAGTTTATTGTGTTCTCAACTGCCTGTTAGCAGACGTCATCTTCTGTCATTTCATTGTCTTTCCAAATAATCGTAAAACCTCAAGATTCCTGGAGATTTTAGAGGCTCACCATTTTGACAGTGTAGCAGCACCGAAAGGAGGGATAAAACCAAACATGGACAAAGAAATGAAATCTGACTTCTTAACTTTAAAGTAAAACACTAGAATTATTTGAAGGGAATATTTTTCAATCAAAAATTGGAATTTGGTTGTTAATCAATATACTGTTTTAAAATACTTTAATTTTGTATGATTTCAATATTTTTTGATTTATTGAGACTTTTGTCTCCTAACCTATGGTCTATCCTGGAGAATAGTTCATGTGCATTTGAAAAGAATGAGTATATTCTGTTGTTTTTGGGTTAACTGTTCTATATAAGGATATTAATTCTATTTGGTTTATAGTATTCTTCAGGCCCTCTATTTCCTTACTGAGCTTCTGATTAGATGCTATATCCATTTTGAAAGTAGTATATTGAAATCCCCAACTCTTATTGTAGAATTATTTCTTCATTCAGTTCTATAAATGTTTGCTTTATATATTTTATGTCCCTGTTGTTAGGTGCAGATATGTTTATAATTGTATCCTCTTTTTTAATTGACCCTTTTTGTCAATATATAATGGCCTTCCTTATCTCTGCAACAGTTTTTTTATTTAAAGTCTATTTTGTTTGATATTAGTATAGCCAATCCAATTCTCTTTTGATTACTATTTGCATGGAATATTTTTTCTTTCCTTTCACTTTCAACCTGTTTGTGTCTTTGGATCTAAGATGACTGTTTTGTAAACAGAATATAGGTGGTTTGTGCTTCTTTATTCTGCCAATCTCTGTCTTTGATTGGAGAGTTTAATCCATTTACATTTAAGGTAATTACAGAAAAGGCAAGACTTAATTCTGCCATTTTGCTACTTGTTTTTGTAATTCTTATACCCTTGTTTGTTCCTCCTTTTCTCCATTACTGCCTTCCTATTTGTTTAAATGTCTTTTATAAGTGATTTTGAAACACTTCTCATTCTTTATGTTTACCTTGAGGATTACATTCGATATCCTAAATCTATTATAATTTAGTGTACATTGATACCAATTTAATTTCCATAATCTTTATATATTCTGTTCCCATGTTCCTCCAATCCTTCCCCTTTATGTTATTCTTGTCACAAATTACATCTTTATACATGAGTGCCCAGTAACAATGGATATGCTTATTTTTATGCATTTGAATTTTAAGCCATATAACACATAAAAGGAAGCATTACAAATGAAAAATGCAATAATAGTGGCATTTTTATTTACCCATATAATTAGCTATACCAAGGTACTTATTTCTTCATACAGCTTTGGTTTACTGTCTAGTTTCCTTTCTTTTCAAAATGAAGGATTCCTTTTAACATTTCTCGTAAGACAAGTCTAATGGCAATTAGCTCCCTCAACTCTTGTTTATCCTGAAATATCTTAATTCCTCCCACATGTTTGAAGGATACCTTTGCCAGATATATTATTCTTGGATAACTAGTTTGTTTTTTTCTTTCAGCACTTTAAATATGTCCTCACACTGCCTTGTGGGCTACATGGTTTCTAATGATAAATCTGATTTTTGTCTTATTAAGGATCCCTTGCATGTGATACATCACTTCTTTCTTACTGTTTCAAGATTCTGTCTTTGTCCTTGGCATTCAACAGTTTGATTATAATGTATCTCAATGTAGATCTCTTTGGGTCCATCCTACTTGGCATTTGTTGAGCTTCTTAGATTTATATATTTGTATCTTCCCTCAGATTTGGGGATTTTTCAGCCATTAATTCTTTAAATTTCTTTTTCTTCCTCTTTCTTTCTCCCACTTCTGACATTCTTATGAGGCATATATTGGTATCCTTGACAGGATCCCACAGGTTCCTTATGCTGTTAATTTTTTTCATTCTCCTTTCTGCTCCTTATATTGAACAATTTTAATTGCCTTATCTTCAGGTTTGCATTTTTCAGCCTCCAATCTGCAGTTGAGTCCCTCTGTTGAATTTTTCATTTCAATTATTTTACTTTTCACTTCCAGAATTTCCATTTGGTTCTTCTTTATAATTTTTGTCTTATTGTTGAAATGTTCAGTTTGTTCATGTATTGTTTCCCTGATTTCCTTTAGTTCTTTGGAATGAAGAAAAAACTTGTTTCCAGGTTTACATTTTTCTTAAAATATGATGTAATGATTAATATAGCTTACCAAAGGTGAATTCTGTTATTTGCACTACTTTTTAACTATTCAAAGAGTCTGTAGGATTAAAACAAGTTTCATATCCACACAATAACGTATATAACACCCACAATAATCATCACCAGGGTAATTCTAGTCTTTGAACCTATTACTCAGTACAGTCTAGAGTCACATCAATGTGTTCAATCATGGATCTTCCTACTGTTTTAGTGGTATCTGGTAGATAGAGGTTAAGTGGAAAAAACATGGATGAATTGATAAAGTATTTTTTAATTTCAAGTCAATTGCCTAAAGTCTAAGACCTCAGTTTTCTCAATGTAACTCAACTGAGCAAAATTTCACATCCAGAATTTGAACATGACACTTTCACCAGATTGGAAGGAAAAATCACCAATGCATAGAGTTAAAAAATCTTATTCTCTATTTCCTTTGAGATTTCTGGTCCTTGCATCCCAGTGCAAAATTAATTGTTGATTCTGTCTGGTGACACAGACTTCACTTCTCCTTGAGTGCAGGGAACCCCTCATGTGTAAGTAAATCTAATAGCCTGGGAAGAAAATTCCTTCTCCATATATTCCCCTGACAAATTGCTGGCAGAACTTCTTATTTTATGGGTCAAGGTATAAATGTGAATCAAGGAAGAAAATGTTTCCTTCAAACATATACATATATTTAGCAAAAATGATGTGTCCCAAGGGTTTATATACTGGAACTATCACCATAGTATGCCCTAGTTCTGAGAATTTTAAGCTGCTCATTAAAGCTCTCTTTTTTTCTTATTGCTTTGAAACCTATTAATTTATTTTTTCATAATGTAATATTTTTTCATAGTGTAAAATGTCATCATGTAAAATTTTTAAAATACAGAATCACTGAAGACAAAAATCACTTTTAATTGTTCCATTCAGAATCAACTCCTGATAAAATTTTCCTTTGTCTAGTTTATATTTTACATAGTTGTAACATTATATGTACATTTATATCTCATGTTACCTTTTCACTTATTATATACAAAAAATTTTTCCATGTTATAAAATTTTCCCAAATTTGCTTTGAAATGCTATACAATAGTGCAATGATTGATTGATACAGTGTAATTTGCTAAACTTTTTCTCTACATGAAGATATTTGATATAAAATGAAAGACTTAAAAATATAAATCAACTATAGACAAAAGAAGTTTTGAAAAATTCTGTCTTTAACCTTGAGTGGATATTTAAATTTTTTTCTTTACAGAAAATAATTGTGTTTTATTTTGAATATATTTCCCTTAACTAAAAATATGTAATCCTTTCCAAAAAAGCCTATGAAATTTCCTTTAAATATGACCACTTCAATTGCCTATTTATTATCATTTTAGCAGGGATTAACTGTGTAAGAAAGATCAAGTTTCCTTTTTAAAAAGAGATTAAAATACTTTAGATTAATTAATATACACAATAAAACATGAATTATTTACTTAAAAGTCATTTCCTACTTTGGGAAATTTCTGTCGTTATCAGTTTACATAATGGCAAGGACCATTCTTGTCTTGCCCAGCACTTTATCTCCAGCGTCTAATAGAGTTCCTGGTGCATGGCAGGCAGTTAATAAATGCATGTTTAAACAACGACTGTGCTTTCTTCTGACAGTATTTCCAAAGACTGCAAAATGAGTCCTTGAAGAATTTGGAGAATTGTAGTGGAGAAATAGTATCGGAACCATAAGAGGTCTGCAAAGGCCTCTGTGGTGAAAGCAAGGAAAAAATTTAGAAAGGAACCATTATTATTTTAAATGAGTTGTAAATGAATAGCAAACCATGTGGTATGATAGTTACTTTTATTACTGCCACCTTAAGACTAGAGCTACTGCAATTGTCATTTCCTCCTTTATCATTAGTTTGAGTGTACAAAGCATATATTGAGTGTATAAAGCATATATTGAGTGTACAAAGTGTAAAAATAAGACTTTCCAGTGTAATCCATGAACTAGTGACACTTTTTTTTTTGCACACTGATTATGAGACTGTCTTGAGTACTCAGGAACTCTTTTGTAGCTCAGTTATAATATAAAATTTTTGCTCTTGAAATACAGCATTTTTGTATTTTTAGGATGTGTCCATCATTTGTAAGCCACTTAGGTGGAAAGGAATATTAAAATAAGATTATTTTCTTTAGTTGAATTGAAAAGGAATATCTACTTCAACTAAAGAAAATAATCTTATTTTAATATTAAGACATGCCAGAGAATATGATGATTAAAATCTTCAGATTCGAAGATAAATAAAACCGGAATCTTATCCCAACTATACCACTTAGTAGCTGTGTGAACTTAGGCAAGTTTTTTTTTTTTTTAAACCACTCTAAACCTTAGTTTCCTCAGCTGTGAAAAGGGGAATCTATAGTGTTTATTCCGTTGTTTTGATGATCAAAAGAGATAATGTGTGCCAAACACTTGCTGGATTACTTAGCACAGTATTTGGTACAAGTAAAGGCTGTAAAATGTTTGCAATTTGTATTTCATTAAGGAGACTATCCATTTTTTGAAAGTATGGAAGCAACGTATTAAAATGGGAAGATGTGAGGATTTTTAAATCTAATGTCTAGAACTGTACTACCCAATTTAATACATACAAAGGAACCTAGAAATCTCGATCTGCTTGTTCATAGCTTTCTTTGCATCCCCAGATTTTACATGTGCACAAAATGGCGAGAGTGAAGCTGAATTAATACCTGATGACTTGGAGGAAAAATCAGAGAGAGAGAAGAAGCATGCCAACTTCACTTTGTGCCACGTGTGTAACATTCAGCTGAATTCAGCTGCTCAAGCACAAATCCACTACAATGGCAAATCACATCAAAAGAGATTAAAACAGCTCAGCAATGGGATGCTGAATAATGACAATGGTAAGCTTTTCTAAAAACATATTCTCATTTTACATTGTCAACTTAAATTATTTGTGTACCTGCAGATGTGTCTATAAAAAGAATGGGCTAACTCTATTTTTTAAACAAGGAAAAACCATTAAATAAAAGTTTTGTCAGCACAGTACATTAAAATAACTCATTCCAGTGTTTTAGTGGTTAAGATGGCTTTGTTTGTTGTATATATTTAACTATATTAAGATTGTGATCATGAACCAACAGGAAATTTGCTATAATTTGAGAAAGTTGACATTAGATTTCCTTGACATTTACCTTTAATCTAACTAATTGGAAATTAATATCCTTTCACATTGTATATAAAACTGTGGTAGGGGCTTCACTTGGTTAGTAAGATTGCAACTGATTTAAAAATATATACATATCTTTTCAAGTAGTTGTTTTAATCAATTTTATGTGATCTACTGGTACAGATGGACAATTTCAATTTCCTAGTGAAATATCAAGGCTTGTTTAGGCCCTTTAGACTACTTTTTCAAAGCAAATGTTTAATTTATGTATAAAGAGTAGCATAAACTAGCTATGAAAACAAATGGAAGATTATTAGAAAAAACATGGGGAGTTGGGGGTGACAAAGGTATATTCTGCAGCAGGGACTTTGGAGAGCTAAAAGTAGAGCAGCTAAAAAGGGTTATAATATTGCATTCTGGTGGGCTGCTTCATGCTTGAGGGAAAAAATTATCTGTTTTAATGACTTTAGAAAGTGAAAATGGATTTTAACCTGTTATGAAATATAACACCATGATTTTTTAAATTATATATTTATATAATCTGCTTCATGGCTACCAAACAATGAGAAAGAAAAAACAGTGCATTTTAAAAATGGAAATGATTTCTACCTTGCTTTGTGTTTTTTAAATATAATTGAGCTGAAATGCTCCAGTGGAACGGACTCTGTATTTTTCTTTCTAATGTATGGCATTTGATTACTCATGGATATTACTGATCAAAGAGATGTAAAAACAATAGTTATCAGAAAGTTACAGGACTGTTATTCTGTAGGCATGAGATGGACCTCATAGGCAAGTAAGTGCATTTACCGTAGTTTCTACTTTGAATTTTTTAAGGAAATCTGTTACTTATCGTTGACCTATAGGTAAAATTGCCGTAAGTTCGGTATGATTCCTTTCCAAGTTCTCGTTTCTCTTTAAAGCTTGCATGGCTGGTGCTGATGGCATTTTGGTGGTTTATTTGACCTTCCTGAGTATTCACAAACCTGTTTTGGTGAAGTAATAAATGATATTATAGAAAGAAAATAGAAAACAAAACGTGCCTGTTTTAGAAACCCACCTTAGAGCTAGCCCCGTGCATTATTTCGAATTACCTAAGACTTTCAAACCATAGTACCAAGAAGGTGATTTCTCAAATATAATATTTATAAAAATCATACCAATACACTTATTATAGGCAAGCATTGTTGCTAAATACTTGATGAACACTTTATTATTATTATTATTTTTCATCAGAACCAACCAGAGAGATATTGTCGTCATCTTCTCCTTATAAGATCGATGGAAATTGAGGATAACGTAGTTTGAATAATATACTGAAGGTCATACTGGCAAGCTGGCAATCAAACCCAGAACTTACTGATGCAAATGCCTGTATTTCTAAATTCTACTGCCTTCCAAAAATGAATATTCTGTCGAAACTGTGCCTTCTTTTTTTTTCCAAGGAGAGAACTCACTTTAGGAGAGCATGAAAATAAAAGTCTGTTTTTCAGTCAATAGGATTTATTCTATATTCTTTCTTCTCTATATTCTCAAGAATGCTTTGGTCAATATGGTCCTCCACAAGACATTTACTGGTAGATTTTCCATTCTGATTATTTCCTTCCATGGCCTTTTAAAATATCCTTATGTTAGAAAATACGTCACTAAAAATTGATGGAAGCATTTGTTTTTCGTGGCTTTTTAAAAAGATTTATTTTGCTTTATTTATTTATTTTAAAAATGTACCCCCGCCCCTTCCCAGATGGTTCTCTCGTCTGTCTGCTCATTGTTTGCTCACCTTCTCCAGGAGGCACCGGGAACTGAACCTGGGACCTCCCACATGAAAGGCGAGTGCCCAACGGCCCGAGCCACATCCACTCCCCACACGCTGCGGCGTCTGCTGGCTCGTGGCATCTGCTCATTTAGGTGTCTGCTTGTGCTGCGGGGTGCGGCATCTAGCTCTTTGCTGCAGGGTGCGGCGTCTAGCTCTCTTTGTCACGGAGTGTTGTGTCTAGCTCTCGTTGTCACGGAGTGTTGTGTCTATCTCTTGTTGCATCGGGTGCTGGCATCTGCTTTGTCTTCTTTAGGAGGCTCCCCGTACCCAGGACCTCCCATGTGGTAGGTGGGTGCCCAATTGGTTGACCCACATTGCTTCCCGGGAGCATTTGTTTCAAGTCATGCTAGTTTGGGCTGGAATTATACTTCAGAGGAAGGTCGACATGGTGATTAAAAAAAACCCAGTGATGGCAGCGTCAGGTCTAGTCTTCGGGAACTACCTTGGCATTAGGGACACGGGGGCAGCGCTGTCAGTCATGTTCCTCTAGAAGATATGGCAAACGTGGCCTTAATCGATAGAGAGCAAAGATACTGGAGTAAAACAGAAAACTGTACGGTAAATCTTGTAGTTGATTAAAGTTCCCAGGGACGCTCACCTGTGAGGCTGGGTTGATACTAAGGGAAGAAATGCCAGGAATTCACTGTGGTTTAAATTTGATTGAACTTCAGCCCTGAGATCTCCTTCTAAGAAGAGATCTAAAATGTATGCTGAAAGCCAAGGCAGAAATGACGTAAAGATTCATTCAACATCTTAAGGGTTAGGATAAAGGCTATTTTCCCCATACCAGATAACAGAGTTACAGAAGCAAACCTAATTCATTTCAAATCCTAACATTTGATAGGATAAGCATTTCTTAAATACTCCAGGCACTGCCAGTGAGGATTTGTAAGTGGGAATACAAATAGAAATACTTACTGCTAGAGTAGTCCAGTCAAAGCAGCTGTTGACACTGTCATTGACCTTCCTGAGATCAATACTTAGATACTGTGTGTGAAAGTGGACAGAAATCAGAAATACAGCACCCAGAGAATGCAGGAAAGTTGTTTTTCTTGTTTGTAATTCATTCTCAAGTATAAAATATGCTATCAAAATAGTGTTAAATGTTGTATTTTTTAAAAATCCCTCATTGTCTCTCAGTGCATATACCAAAACATATCGTGGGACGTTGTAAACGGTTTCTGCCACTAACTGAAGTGTCTGCTTCACGTCAACCTCTTTAGAGGGTTATTTTCCTCTTGTGTGTGTTGGGATGTTGGAAGCTTTATTTGTATGTCCTTCTGGAGTTGACCACTCAGAAACTCTTCTTTCTCGTCTTTCTAGGTGTGCTGTGTTTTCCTTTTCATACCCAGCTCGCCCTCAAACCATACATCAGTTTGCAGCTGATGGGCTCCTATTGTTATTTCATAGAAAACTGCCTCCTCTCCCTGGCTATCAGGCAAGGGCCTAACACAGGGCAAGCCACACAGCGTCTTAATAAAAGCTACCCTACCCTTTACTTCCCGTAGCACCGCCACCCCAGGATCTGTGGTTTTGTCCGCCCTTTCTTGAGTGGGTGTGGGGGAGAAGGCAGATATTATAATTTAAGGGTTTTCCAGCAACAGAGAGGGAAACAGTGCATCCGCTCGGCATGGCTTTTGTCCAGGAAGACAGACCATTAAGAGGCTTCAGCCTTAAAGATAATTCCCTTCTGGGCCATCCCAGGCGATGACCTGGCACTTTTGCTCTTTTCTTCCTCACGCCTTTTTAAAAGTCTCCTTTCCTTACACCCGCAGTGCATAATAGGGAGCTCTCACAACTGAGTTAGAAAAATGTTAGTTCCTATATAGTGCTCACATCCCCACTCTAAAAACGTGCCTTTCCAGGCCTGTTGGGGCCAGGGAAAGAGCCTAAATCTGAGCTGATAAAATATGAGTCACAAATCTGCATCGGTGCTTTACCTGCATGGATGCTCAGCTAGACACGGGCGCTCCCACCAGCAGTGGGCCCTGTGTATTCTTAGTCAAGGGCACCATGCCTTTAGGTTTACTTAAAGAAAGGAAAGGGCGTTATGTTTCACCTTGAACATGCGCACTTGCAAAGGCGACTGCTGCTAACTACTTCCATCTTCAGAGACTTTTCAATTTAGATTTCAAATGGGAAATTATTAAATATAATAATGTCAAGGAAGGAATATCATTTAATAGAGGTTTTTTTTAACCAAATTAATTCTACTGTACCCCGGTTTATTTTTAAGAAATAAAATGAATAATAGGCATGGGCTTATTTTATTATTTATTTTATGAGTTTTCATTGTCTAAAATGAACAAGAGTGAACAAGAGAGAACGTTGGCATATCTAAAATATGTTTCTGCGGTTCTGAGCAAAATGTGGCATTTCTTGTGTCATCTCTCTTATTAGGGTATATTTTTTTCTGGAGATCACAATGAAAATATAAGTGATACGTGCTAATTATGAGACCATTGTTCCCATAGGTAAGACTTAGGTCTAATTTCTGACTGTGATGCAGCCTTTCAGGAAGTAAAGTTATGCAGTAACCCATGATCACCACCTGGACAAACACTGTCCTGAGCCTCCGAGGTCCCTCCTGCTGAATGGGGAGTGCTGAGCTCCTCCCCAGACGGCGTTCTCAGCCGCAGGAAGCCAGCTATCCTTAGTGTGCCAGCTCCCAAGGTACGCTCTGCCTCCAATGGCTCCTCAGTGCTGGCTGCAAAGTCCCAGTTCCTTGCCCCAAACGTGAGTGGGCATCTCTGAAAGGTCGTTCCAGCTTCGCGTTTGCTGCGGCCTCTGTTGTAATTAGACCACAGTCCAACCTGATACCCTACCTGGTCCTACTTCTCTGGAGCCTCACAGGTATAAATACCAAGGGAATTCTCAGGTCCACCAACAGACACAAATCCTCATCTCAAAACTCTTCCTGAGATTCACCTAAGACACCACCAGTGCTTCCTATTCATAAGTAATATGCATAATGTTTCATTGTGTAAAAGCAGCAAAAAATATTTACTCCATATTTATCTTCCAATTGATGCTTATGACTTAAGATTTATCATCCAGCATGGAAAAGAATGAAAAGAGAACTAGCAATTATTGTTCCAGCCACTTTATTTTATTTTTCTTTTTAAAAACTAATCAATTTTATTGATACATATTACTAAAGCATACAGTCCATCCAAAGTGTATAATCAATGGTATTTGTATAATCACATAGTTGTGCATTCATCACTTCAATCATTATTGATAATTTTTATTATTCCAATAATAATAACCAAAAAC
>JAQZBX010027791.1:0-12523 GCA_029593785.1 Cabassous unicinctus | reverse complement strand
TCCCTCTAGTAATATATGTGTCTTTAGACTTCCTTTCAACCACTGTCATACCCATATAATAGCACTGCTAGATAAAAACACTATGATGTGCTTTCACCTTTTCTATTCATTCCCAAAGATTATCTTTTTTTTACCAATTAATTCTGCACAGATTAACCCTAAACTTTACGTTCTCTAACCTCATTTTTTTAATTTATTTTTTTAAAGGTACTTAGATTACATAAATGTTACACACAAAATATAGGGATTCCCATACGCCCCACCTCCCACACTTCCCACAAACTCCCACATAAACATCCTTCATTAGTGTGGCACATTAATGGCAATTGATAAACACATCCTGGGGCTTTACCATTAAGCATGGACGATAGTTCACATTGTAGACCACACTCTCTCCCACACAGTTCTGCATGTTATATGATGGTATAAAATGGCCTATATCTGTCATTGCAATGTCACTGGGGACAATTCCCAAGTCCCAAAAAAGCCTCTGTATTACAACTGCTTTTCCCTCTCCCTGCCCCCAGAGCCTCCGGTGGCCACTGGCTCCACATCAATGTTGTAATTTCTTCCATTACTTAAATCACAATATGTCTATAGTAGAATACAAGTAAATCCACTCTAGTCCATAACTCTTCTCCCCATTCTGAGGAGTCTGGGATGGTGATGACCACTCCATCTCCAATGGAGAGGGGCTTATATCCCATGGGGAAGATGGATGGGATTATCCTGCCTGCACCTACAGACTCTCTCCATTCCCTGGGACAGCTGTTGTCTACCATCATCTCCCTGCCAGTTGTACTGGGTGAGTCCAATGAGCTGTAGAGTAGGAGTTGCTGCTCCACCAAGGTTCTGGGCCCAGCTGGCACATGGACAGTCCAAAGACTCAAGTCTCTGGACGTACACCTACAAACTCCAGCACCAAGTATAGGTTTGAATAGAAGGGACAGATGAGCCATGTTCAGGGAAGACATATTTGAGTCCAACTCTTGTCGCTCTCAGGAGCACAAACTCCAAAGTAGGGCCCACTGGCAAGGCACCAAATTCCACAGATATCCACCTTTACATAGGACCTGGGTGTCTCCAGAGCCCTCAGGAGCCCCACTATTTGGGGTGATATCCACTTTGGAAGTCTATGAGGTCCTACTGAGATGTGCATAAGCGTTACCTCTGGGGTGACCTCCCGACTCATTTTGAAGTCTCTTAGCCTTATAAACTCATTTGTCTTTACCTTTTCCCCCTTTCATTCAAGGTCTTTTTCCAGTCACATTGCCAGTTGTCCCTTGGTAGCAATCCCTTGGTGCCAGGGAGGCTCATCCCCGGGAGTCATGTCCCACACCGAGAGGAAGGTAATGCATTCATATGCTGATTTTGGCTTAGAGAGAGGCCACATTTGAGCAACAAGGAAGCTCTCAGGAGGCAACCCTTAGGCACCCCATAACAATAGGCTAAGTTTCAATTTTAAGAGTAAAGACTCATAAGGCTAGTCATCAAAATCAAGGGCCCATCAGTGGATCATCCTCCTTGCTGCTCCCTTAGAGAATGTGGCAGAGCTCTCCGGGATGGGATTTCAGTATTCTCTCATTTATTGAGTGATTCTCCACCCACTGTGACAATGCCCCGTGAACATTTGAACATTTTTATATACCTTATATTTATGCTCAGATTAACTTCCTCCCATGCATCCCCCATCCCTGACACCACACACCAACAATCCTCCCCCTCCCCAGTTGTAACCCTTCTGTGATCCAAAGCTTCTTCAAAGATGAAGCCATTACAATAGCTGAATACATTTAATAGGAAAATGAAATAATAATGATAAGTTTAAATGTAAGAGATAAAATACATAAAAATTAAAAAAAAAAACTAAAAATAAAATAATATTAAAAGGTTGGGATATTAAAAAAATTAAAAGTATAAAAAAAATTTTTTTTGACCTTTTGCCTTTCATTACTGCAATGTCTGGTGTCCAGTCTATACCGTGACACCTTCCCCCTCTCATTCCCCAGTGTCTCACTATTTTTCATTTTGTTTCCAAAGAAGTTTTAGGTCACAGCAAAGTCACACACAGAATACAGGAGACTCTCATATACCCAACATCCACCCCCTTTCCTCCCTCCCATATTAATACCTTTTTATATGTGGATGGTAGCATTGTTATACCAATATATAAATAGGGACATAGCTACTAAACATTGTCAATGGTTTACACTATGGTTTACATTTTAGACAGTACACTTTTATAAATTTTGATATTTACCATGTCCTGTGTCCATCACTGTATGGTAATGAAGAACATTTCTACTGACCACTAAATACCCCCTATTTGATTGATTCTATTCCTCCCACCCCATACCCCCAGAGCCCATGACGACCACCTGCTAGCTACTTTATATCTATAATCTCTTGAACACCAATCCATGGTTCTGCAAAGCAAGTGTTACCACCTCCATTTTTCAGGTGAGATAGCCAAAAACCGAATGGGCTAAGAAAACTACCAGTGTAAATTTAATTTAATTTGTCCTTAAAGTTACTGATGTCTACTTGATCTCCAATACATTGATCTCCCTGATAAACTTATTCCACTGTACACAAAATGATGATGTGCATTTGGGTATTTTCTTATGTTGTTGATTTTATGTCATTTTAAAAAGCACTTGTGCTATTACAACAAGGCTGATGTTTCACTTAAATTTTCATCACCAAATCTAACGGTTCAAAATATTTTGTGCCATAGGTAATGAGTCAGGTAAATAAATCATTTCGTGATTTATTTCTATATATTCTCTATCATTCCAAAAATAGATTCTTTTATATCAGCACACTTTTTGAAGAGGAGGTGAGATACAGAAGTGGCAGAAGAGAGCCCTATAATTAAAAGTTATTTAAATGTATAGGCTTTATCATATTCCAGAAATTCCATGCTTCACCTCTATTGAAAAGTTATTGACCTGGTAAATTACAATATCAACAACATGGTTTGCTCAGTCTCTTTTTGGAAAAGGTTTTTATTTTTATGATGTAGTTAAATTTTGCAAATAATGATTTTTCAAATGATGAAACTAATATGGTCCCATTTGGACTATATATGAATGTACAAAAGTAAAATAAAAATTCCCAGAATCCTATAAAGGCAATTACCATTAAAACTTTTGTCACAATTCCATCAAGTTTGCAAATATATATGAATGCTCAATATTAAATATTCAGTATCATATACATAATAACATAACAGTGTTTGCATGTCACCATATTTAATGGATGCATATTTTTAATTACCCTAAGGAAATTAAAAGTGGCATTGAGAATTCTGGCTAAATGTTGAGATTTTGCTTTATTTGTCATTTTGTTCTCTGTGTGATTAAATTTTATAATAGAAAAACTTTTAACATTATTATAAAGTATAAAATGGAATATTGAAATGAAGTATTGAAAGGGACTCTATCTAACACACAGAAATTTGAAGGTTCTTTGTTTCATAAGAGCATTTGAAGTACATATTGAAGAGAGTACAACTTTCAGAATGTTTAAATTTTCCATGCCAACACATTTAATTCAGTTTCATGTACTTGCCATGCTTAAATTATTGTTAATGCTTGTTCAACAAATGAGTAACAAGTTGACCTATTGTGGTGTTTTATTTTATTCATACTTTCTTCGTCATATTTGAGTTATTTTATTAAGCCTGGTTTTCTATTTTATTGGGTTGAATCTGCTATCAAACAATTCAGTTGTATCTAACAGTATTTTAGAATCTTCTGGTGTTCATTGTTTTATCGCCCATAAATATGGCATATTGTCATACTTATCTGTCCTCTCAGCATTAAATTTTCTTTCATTTAACTGAAAAGCTAAATAAAATTTTGGTATCCCGCTTTCACTGATATAATCTCGATGTCTATTCATTGATTATCCCAAATGAGAATTAACATGTATGTGTTCAATTTACAAGATATTTCTTCTTCTACAACATTAATAGTTAATGGAAACAAAATCATTTCTTAAAATTTTCTGGTACTTTAGACCTTGATTTTATTATGAATTCAGACAGTTTTCCCTTTTATTAACCTGAACCTTTGATCTCCAAGGCCTGTTTGTGTTTTTGTAGAATGTGAATAGGATAATCAGAATGTATCAGTATATTTGTGGATTCACAGTGATTTCTTTTGTTGTAATTTCATTTAATGTATTTTTTAAAATTTTATTATGTTAACATAAATACAACATAATGTTTCCCCTTCTAGCCACTTTTAAGTATACAATTCAGTAGTATTAATTACATTCACAGTGTTTTGCTACTTTAACTACTATCCATTACTTCTGTCTTCATATACCCTTTCTATATTGGTAATGGCATAAAGAATTGCTTTGCTTGTACTTTTCTTTTACTCACCATATTGTTTAGAAGGTTTAGCCAAGGGGAAGCAATAAAAATGCTGATATTACATTACCCCAAATTGTGTAATAAGGCATTTGTTCTTTTTTGGGTGATTAAATTTCATTTTTATCCTTGAAGATAAAAATATGGGGAAAAGTGACAAATGCTAATTTCACTGTGTTCAAATTTGGAGTAGGATCCTGCCTTTGGCTACCACTTTTTTCCTTAAAGAGAAATTACATCAGTTGTTTCAAAAAAGATAAGAGTCCCAGCTGCTTGCTACTTGCTTCACCTGGACATACACGAATTACACTGAAGGGTACCATCTTTTGTACCAGAGAGATCTCTTTATGCAATCTGTGTCCATAAGAATCCCCTCTTTACCAGGATAATGGTGAGGTTTTGTACTCTAAGGCTGAACTGCAGCCTGACACCTGGCTGGAGACCACCCCAATAGGCCATTGTGGCCAAGAAGTTGTGTCCTCCAGTTCTCCATGGCCATTTTTATCCGTGTAAAATTAGATAAAGTGAACATTCAAGGAAGCCTTAAGAGAACAAGAATGGATTTAGCATGAGTCATTTAGCTTTGGAATGGAATGTGCTTGGGATGTAAGAGGTTTTCATTTGTGACTCTGTATACGTGTGTGTGTCAGGAAGTCTGGGGAGGTTTGTAGAATTACAAGGACTGAGAGCTTGCAGGAGTGGTAGCACAAACTGTGGGTGCAGAATGATTTGTTTTTGGTCTGATATTCAAGTTAGTTTAGCACATATAGAACTCCTTCCTTTTTTCTCAGCCTGTGCTTCCTTCAATAACTGTTTTCAACATCAGCATCTTAGTGTTTTAGAGAAACATCTTGATGTTTCTCTACCCCTGCCTGCCCCTCATTTTAGGAAAACAATCACTTTTCCACTTTTCTAGGTTTGAAAGTATTCACTTTTCCATTTTTCTAGATTTAAAATAAAACAAACTGCTTTTTTTTTTGTTTCCTTTCTATTTCCTCCAAAACTAACTTGTTCAAGTCACAGAGCTGTTAGGTATTAAGAGTGGGATTCTTTAAGATATAAATTTCCCTTTCCTGGCTTATGCCCTGAGCAAAGTTTAAGACTAACCCTATTTGAGCTGGCTTCTTGTTTCTAGAGCTCCACAGCAGGCATGATATGCTTCCTTATAGCCATCTTCTTTGTGTGTATGTTTCTTAGAAACACGAAACACTTGTATGTACGTGTGTGTTTAAGCTTGTACCACAGATTCAATTCATTAAATAGATTTTTAAATCTTAATTTTATATCTGTAAATAAAATACCAGAAAGTAATGTTCAAAATAACAGTCCAGATACATGGATTTCCTCTCCTCCCTTCCAAAATTGCAATGACGTGACACGAGAAATTTGATAATAAAAGTATATAAATCCATTCCACAGCAGCACTGCATACTTGGGAAGAGTAAAATATTGAGGAATTTCTGGAAGATATATGGAAATGGGCTGAAAATGAGATGAAACACTTCTAAACACAAATAAGGAAACCCAGAGGTGGAAAAGGGAGGGTTTGGCTATAAACTTAGGTTTAGTGAAACCTCAGAATCTCTCTAAGATTAGAATGAAGTACGCCTAAGGGTGGGGCTCATTGTTTGATTAACATAATAATGGATTTAATTATACTGATTTACAGTTAGAAGCTGGAACATAACTGAATTGTCTGGCCTAATAGTTGGAAAGTGAGGAGCCAATGAATCTGGGGCCTATGAACCAGAAAGGCCAGGAATTGAATGTCCTGATAGGGTCAAAGATGAGAAGGAACAAACAGATCTAATATGAACTTCTAAGTTGTTAGATTTGTAATGTATGCTGTAATTCCCTCTTCTGTCTCACCTATGGGCTATGAAATCTTCAGTAAAGCCAACTGGGCTTACTGACTCTTCTTCTGTGAGCTTGGATTCCTTCTTGGGCAACTGAAATGGGCATCAAGGCCATCTCCAGGTTGAGATTGACACTATGTATGTGGATAAGGAGTCAAAGGATGAATTACATATATTTTACCCATTT
Organism: Cabassous unicinctus; assembly: GCA_029593785.1. Classification (NCBI taxonomy): domain Eukaryota; kingdom Metazoa; phylum Chordata; class Mammalia; order Cingulata; family Chlamyphoridae; genus Cabassous; species Cabassous unicinctus. The sequence continues at coordinate 6,099 of JAQZBX010027791.1, read as the reverse complement.
GCCTCTGTCTGGTACAGTGTGAAGTGTTGAAATTTTTTTAAAAAGCAAGATATATTTACCACTCACTTAAAATTTGTTATCCCTGACAGAAGAGAAAACATGTACATAAATTTCAATTTGAGATTTTACTGGAGAGAAGAGAAACGTGAACACAAATGATTTTACTTCAAAATTTTATTTCAGTGATTCTATAGAAATATAGAGAATCTGCAAACTAATCAATGATTAAGTGGTTAAATGGCTTGTTGAAATCACTATGGTTTCAAAAAAAATAAAATCAGAATTAATATAAGCATATTTAATTTCCATAATTTCCATTTGTATCCAATGGAAATCCTGTTGACTAATTCACGTTTCCCAGTTTGAAAGAAATTTACAATCTTCTAATAAAGACAAATAGTGCAAAATAAATAAGTGGCAGGAGGAATAAAATAGTGAATGAAGCCTGAAATAGGAATTAACATGGTTTACACGCAGAACCTTGGTGACATGTCTGTATGCTATTTAAAATCCTGTAGCTGATGTTAAGCATTTGATCTGAGGAAAGCTGGCTAGAAGCCGGAACATAACTGAACTGTCTGGCCTAATAGTTGGAACTAAGATGAAAGCTTGACTTTTAGACATACATATTGAATTTGGATTTCTAACTCTTGGTTCTTATCCTCGGTGGTAGAATAACTGTACCCGAGGGAGGATAAAGTAGCTAAAAAGAAGTAAAGGGGAAGAAAACATAAAATCTAATTCTTTCGTAGGAGGAGGAAGAAGTGTCTCTTCTAAGGAGATAAAGAAGGTGTCAGAGCTGTAAATGATGAGTGATGTTTATTGTAGATTTACTTGGTTCTACCTATTACTCTCAGAACTGTATGTGCATTAACTCATTTAATCCTTTAATACTTTTGTGATTTAGGTGTGATTATTAGTAACCATTATGTTGATCAGTAAAATGAGACAAAGAAAGGTAAAGTCGTTTTCTCAAGGTCACATAGCTAAGGAGAGTAGAGCCAGGCTTTGTAGCCTGGCAAGGTAGCTCCAGAATCCATGCTCAATTTATGATGCTAGACCACCTTTCAGGACTGGAGAATAACTTGGATTGTTCCAGGAGCCAAAGGAGGAGAGAGTTTCAGGAAGAAATGGTTGATTAATGAAGCTTTATTTAGAAGAGGTCAAGAAAGGCTGGGCCAAAGGCCACCTGCATTGGAAATCTGGAAACTGTAAAATGGCTGGTTATCTTTAAGAAATTATTTCAGTGAGTGGGAGAAGTCAAAACAGATTTAGAGAGGTTAAGACTGTTTATCTAACTATTGGTCTTCAGACCACCTAAATCAGATTCACTCTGGGTACTTAAAAAAAAATCCAGATCCCTGAGCCTGAGTTTAGATGGTACATGGTTCTTTAATTGGGATTCTCCAATAACATTTAGTTAGAAGAATTAGAAAATTAGTAAGAGGGAAAAAACAAGGAAGAGGATTGGGAAGTCCTTGGTCCAATTTATAAACCTCAATTAGCAAAACAAAAGTTCTGCTGCAGAGGCATTTTAGTGACCATCTGTTTTTATTCTAACATTGCTGGGGAACGTCTAATTGCAAGCCCAGGAGACTAATCAAAGTAGTTTTTTTTCCCTTGTTTTTTTTTTCAACAATGTTTTAGCGACTTTCATACAAGTCATGAAACCAAATGGCGGTCTCCCTCTAAATCCAGCTCCTGTGGCTGTGAATGGGACTTGAGCACTGTAGATAACTTGAGGAGCAGATAATCCATCTGGGCAGGGGCAGGGGTTTATGCACACTGCAGTTTGCATCTGGACTTGCTCTTTTGCCTGACATTCTGACCATCAAATTTCAGAAATTTATCATAAAAGACTGTCCAAGTATGTACACTGTACTCCGCTCTACTTCCATCAGCAATATTTTGTAAGTTTTTCATGATTCTTGTTACTTCTTCACTAATTAAGAATATGTTGTCTTCATATGGTGGTAAGATTTTTTTTCTAGCAGTACATTTACTTTTGTAATCTGATAAATACTTATCGTGCAAAGCATCAAATACTATATTCATGCCAGCATTCTGTCATGTCTTTTTTACTCTTTTCCAATACCAGCTCCATATGAGCTAGAAGCGCTACATGTGGGATGTCTCTGTGCCTGGGAGAATTACCTGGACAGGAGTCTTTAATTTTTTTTCTTTCCTTTTATCCCCTATCTGAAAATCAAAGTCCAGACTTGATAACTTCATTTTTATCCTGGGGTATCTAAATACTGTTTTGGATACATTACCTTTCTTATGTTAACATACCATTTTATTCTAGCAGTCTTGGTCCACTGGCACAGGGGCAGAGGAAGGGGAAGGAGGGGTTCCGTGGGTGATGGAAATGCTGAAGACGCCAGGTATGTGGTTCCCGGAGACCCCGCATGGCTGGAGGTCGGGCATCTCGGTTGGGCTGAGTTGTGTACGTCCAGCATTCACTGTACAAAACCCTCTTTCCTTCTGTTCCAAAAACTGAAAAAAGGAAAAAAAGTTTTTATTGGCTGCATTTGATTTTTATACTATTTGCTTTCAATTTTTAAATTAAAAATATATTCTTTACTCCCCCTTCCTCCTCCTGTTGGAGTTACATTTGTTCTCTTTGCCCTTGTGACCCCCGTGCTGTGCCCCTCCACCGTGCCCATGGGGCCCCATGGGGAAAAGGCTCCTTCTCGGTGCTCAGAGTCTGGCTTCACCATCCCAGAGAAGCTCTGGCTCTAAGGACCTAAGCCCTCCCCTTGTTGCCTTCCCTTGCCCCTTCCCCAGGAAACCCTCCCACAATACCTTGGAAACATCAGTCTTACTTTCCTTTGAGACAAAAGGTTGAAAGTCCATTCTGCTCTCTTTCTGGGTCGCACTTTTACAGCCGCTTTCAAAGAAGCCCCTGAATTTCACGCCCTGGTTCTGCTGAAGGCCATTTCAACGAAGGTCAAGGGGGATCAAGAATTACCTGGAGGTTTGGTACCTGGACTTGAAGGACCACAGGGTGTGTATGAGGACCACGTGGGAGATTTAGGGAGATGCTTTAACCTGGTTACCATGCAAGAGTTTTTGGACAACAAACACAATTTAGTCAAAAGATCTAAGCTACACACACACACACACACACACACACACACACACACACCTGGGGAGGAAAACCAGGTATTGACCAGGAGCTGAGGCAGAGCCGACCCTTCTTGAGGATTATTGCCAATGCCAGAATCGGCTTAAACCACCTCGACCTGACAGTCATTGCCAGCCTTGGCGTGAAGGTGACCAACAAGCCATGTGCTGTTTCAAGCCCCACAGTAGATTTGGGAATGACCTTATTGTTGACTTTGACTTGGAGAGTAACGCAAGGGTCTCAGTTGGCTATTTCACCACATACAAAGAACTTTTCTTTAAATTGGATGGGTCAAAAAGTGACGGGAGCTAAGCTGGGAATCACTGCCGTGGGCACCACTGGCTGCAAGATCGCCCAGAGGGCAGAAGCATTGGAAATGAAGGTTCTGTATCACAGTAGGGACCGCAGGCCAGTGCCACTCTGGACACTGTATCTCCCTTGAGCATCCCACGCTGTCTGCTGCCTGAGCCCCCGTGCTTCGCTCCGCCAGGAATGCTCTCCCCACCCCTGCCCTCCCGGCCTGGTCCACTGCTCAGAGAGGCCTTCCCTGACCATTCCATCCAAGAAATTGAAGGAGGAAGCAGCATTGGGGCCAGTTCCTGAGAGGAGCTGTCTGACCCGCTGTGGCACTCTGCAGTGAAGCTGACGCCCCAGACTCGGAAGCTCATTGGGAAGAGGGAGTTGAGGCTGAGGAAACCCACTGCCGTTCTCAGCAATATCAGCAGGGTCTGTAGGCGGATCAAGATGCCCTGGTGGAGGCTCTTCAGACCAGGACCGTGAACTCCACAGCACTGGACGTAGCATACCCGGAAGCCCTGCCAAGAGAGCATCCTGTGCTGAAGTGAGGACCGTCATCTGACGCCTCCAAGCCGGATGACAAGTGGTGGAGCATTGGGCTGAAAGCACTCTGGCATCTCCCAGTGGCCTTCCCAGTCCTAATGAAGTGCTTCCTGAGTGATTTATGTGGGCTGAGGAATTCACGGACATGAGGAATTCACGGACATGAATTCACGGACATTTTCCACTTGGCAGACCAAATGGAAAAAAAAATACTATCTTATTCTTAGTTTACTTCAACAGAAATAGATTGAAGCACTGTTACCCACTGCTTTATAAGATTTAGGAATTATACTTAAGTCTTCGAGAATTCTATTGTTATTCTAAGTGTATATTTGAGAATTCTCATTATTTTAACTTCAAAGTCCGATTTTAACACAGAGAAATCACAATTTTAAGCAAGTAGGAATATTTTCCCTACATTATGTAAACCTTTTAGCCAGAATTGCCTTAGTATAGCCCCACCTTATATGTGTTCAATAAATATTAATTTATGATTATAATCCTGTCAGACACATTTTATTTACTATTCGAGTCAAGAATCTTATTTGCCTACATAACTCATAAAAATGTCCCAATTTTTTTGTTATTCTTGCTATCAGATTTTTCTTCCTACTTTCATAAAATATTTTTCCTCACCTTCTTAAATTGAATTTCCCTAGTAAATCTCTTCAATCCCAGAAATATCTTCATTGTATATAATATTCTCAATAACATGCACATCAGGGCCTATATTTTAATTCTATTATATTTCTGAGATAGGAAAAAAAAATTAATGTGGAAACCATCACATACTATGCACCTGACCCTGACATAATTACTTTACCAGAGCTGTCAATAATATTGGTATTGTCCATGACATAATGAAATTGATTGGCTTCCTTAAGGATGCTTACAATTTTACCTTTTTATTCCCTTATACTGTCTGACTGCCTTTAACTTAATATCTGATTTGCTATAACATTAATTTATTTGAAGTCGAATTGCAATCAAATCAAATTTTATAAATCACACAACATATTTCTTTGAACTTCACTGGAATATAGATGTTCCTTCTTAGTTTCCAGTAGAGAAATGGCTTTGTTAGGAATCTGACAGTTGAAGGACGTTCACATTTAAAGCTGAAACGTTTATCTGAACTAATACTGAATTATCTACTATTATGATAAATGCCAGATATTTATCATATTTGATTTTATGAAGTATTAAAAATTAAAAGAAGGTGGGCAGATGTAGGGGAAAGCTGGAAGTGAGATATGAAGTCTCAGAGAGGCAAGCTGTATTAGAGAATTTCATAGAACTAAGCCCGAAAAGGCTTTTTGCCCATACTTCATAAAGTACTCCAGAATAATTCTACTGTGTCTGGTGAATTTGTGTTGAGTAAGAGTAACTAATGAGAGCTTACTTAACTCTCAAGGGCTTTCTCTGGTTTCCTTCTGGTGATGAGAGGGACTCAGACACCCCCATATTCTGCTCCAGGGTGAAGCCCTGTGGACCTGAGTTGAGGGGCCTTGGGCCTGCTCTGGAGCCTGGCATGCTGAGTGACAAAGTAACCCCACATCCTTGAGTACGCTTGGTTCGGTGAGATGGCAGAGAGTGATTTGCAGCACTAGCATGATTCAATATAAGGCCAGGTTGGCCGGCCACATGCCTGCTTTTTAATCCAACTGGAAAAGAGCTTCAGTTGATGGCAGCATTACACTTTAGCAGTAGACACACTACAGACTACCCTTGGATGAGCACCCAGCCAAGTACAACGCAGTAGTCATCAGCAGCACGTCCTCAGGGATGGGCGTCACGAGGCCAGAGGTCCCAAAGGCCCCAAGTTGTTTACATAAAAGTTGTTCCATGTACCAGAAATATTCTTGGACAGTAGCAGACAAAACAGGAAGTAGGCTGAAAGATTGGCTGTTAAGAGTAAAGCGATTGAGTTATCCAAATAGGAAGGTTTGAATTGGCAGAGACTGAGTTATGATGATTAGTAAGTTTAAGTATTAATGTGCATCTCTGCCATGTAGCTCATGGTGTGGAGGGAAAAGGCATCTACAGGTTCCCGTTGGTATATAGCTGAGGATGCTTCAGGACCAGCTACATAATTTTCAGGGCCCAGTGCAAAATAACGGTGCAGTAAATCA
>JAQZBX010027790.1:0-28179 GCA_029593785.1 Cabassous unicinctus | reverse complement strand
TTGCATGGAGCAGACAGACTGTGAGGAATGAGAAATAAACCACTGAGATGTGACAGTTTGTTATAGCATGCTGTCTACTATGAATGATACTGAAATTGGTATTCTGAATCAGTTTACAACAACACAACCATTACAACACAAAAAATATGGCACTGGCTAAGCAGTTTGGTACTAAGTAGTAAATAAATGGATATCTGAAGTGGAAAAGTGAGCAACCCATGTGCTAAAGAAATAGGTAAACTAGTTGAAAAGCAGGCCACATGCTTATGTAGTTTGTAGCACTATGGTAAGTGGTTGGAAAGAATAAAAATATTAAGGTGATGTTGGCTGTCTTTGGGAATGTACTATAAAAAAAGAGAAGAGTTCAGGAAAGAAATGGCCAGCTTACAGGAAGAAACTATACGGAATAGAGTCAGATATTTGGGAACCTGAGGTTTAGAAAAGCTTCTGAACACCAAACAGTAAGAGAGAAGACAGAATGGTTTTGATCAATAAAGACCCATAAAGAATCAGCACTGGAGCAGGGATAAGATTAAAGGTACAGTTTTCCCACTCAAACTTGATATCCTCAATATAACAGACATGGAATGAGAGAGAGTGGGGGTGAGGAAAAACAGATTTAAGGTAGATTTGAGAACTAGCTCTAGGAAAGAATTTTTGGTGTGGTAACTAGCTCATGGATGGACTGCCTTGCAAACAAAGGGGTCAAAAATTCATGACTTTTTTTTGAGGGAGTAGTATTGTGAAAGAAATTGCAACCCTGGGCTGGGAAAAAAACCTCTGTTAGACTTTAATCTTCCAGACCTTATATTTGTACCATCACTTAGGACAAATTCTAAGAAGGGCATACTCAAAGTCCATGTGGCCATGGAGGATAACAAAGACTGTCCCAAGATGGTAGAGTCAAGGACTACAGAGAACAATGCATAAGGAAGTTCCTTTCAGAGCCTTTACAATCCTTGCCTAACCGGCTTCTAGGTAGATTTGTGGCTGCTGTATACCTTTCATTCTTCCCTTAACTGATTGAGAGTTTTTATTGTGGTAACCTTGTCCCTGTTCTTCCATTGTATATTTAGCCTAAGTTGGGGGCCAATACCCTATCTTTTTAGTCCACAGTTCACCAAACTTTGAAGAGTCATATCCATGGGGTCTATCACTTATATCCTAGACTTTTGGCTAGAGGCAATGACGGGATGGGACTTAGGGTTGTCTTCCTTGGGGAAGAGGTTAATGTGCTCTGTGTGGTAGTAAAAGTGAAATGGGCACCTGGTGATCCAAAGGATAGTCAGTGGCAGACACAGTTATGAATTCAATAAATCCCACTTCTTTTTCCTCCTAGACACACAGCTAGACTGCATTTCTCACCTCCCTTGTGGCTAGGTGGAGTCACGTGACTGAGTTCTGACAATGAAATGTGGGAAATGAATTCTGTCACTTTCAGGCCTGGGCCAAGAAAATGCTCACAAAACTCTCCATGCATACTATTCCTTTCTATTGGCCAAATGGAGAATTTTAGGGACCTGGAGGAGGAGGAAGCCAAAAGATGGAAGGAGAATGATTCTTGAATGAGACTATATAGAAGATTCATAGTGGACAGTGATATGAATGAGAAATAAATTTTTACTGTGTTAAGTAAGCCAGTGAGAGTTAGGGATTGTATAAAGCAGTCAGTCTATCCAAATATATTAAACATTTTTTGACTTCTTATGAATTAAGCCGAAAATATTCTGAATTTACTCTTGATCTAGAAAGTAATATACTTGTTACTGAATGTTTACTGGCATGGTGTTGACTAAGATAAATTGTACAATAATTTACTTAAAGCATGTATTTGATTTAATTCTTGACAAATTAAATAGATCTAATTTTTCCTATTACTTTTGTCTATGGGTATTTTCCATAAGCAAGACTTAGGAAAAAAAATTCCCCAATTAAAATAAAAAATTATAATGATAAATATGAAATGCTCTATTTCTATTTCTGTGGGTACATAAGCCATTCAGACTATAAAGCAATCAGAAATTTTCATACTTTCACTTTGACAAACTATTGCTCAATTGCATATGGAGGTCGGTCAGCCATGAATACATACCTGGGGTTTTGCTTTTCGGAGCCTGTTCTCTGTAATTTCTAAAAGAAGAAAAATATCATTATGATATTTAAAGGATAAATAAATCATCTGATCTTAAGAAGACAACACAATGAAGTTGATTATAAAACTGTTTCAAATCACTATTATATTCCCCATCTCACCAGCAATGAATAAAACATAGAATTCCAAGGTTTATTTACATTGAAGATTTGCTACACTCCCAATATTACTAGGCAAACACGAAGGGCTTTTCCTCTTACCACACTTATAGGGACTTCTGTTCATAACTGAAAAGTATCCTATCTTGAGGCTTACCTAAGTAAAGAATTCCAAAAGTCTTCTCACAGGGTAAATGAGTCACATATAATGAAAAATTAAGATTTATATTATGTGGGAAAGGGGATGGGGTAGTGGTGTGTTATTTTTAAATGAGGAAAAAAAATGTAGCCTTTTGAGGCAGGTCTGGGAGAGATAAAGTAAATATGTTAATTATTTTCAAAGCTCCAAAGGTGGTTGTAAGTCTTCTAATACTCTTAATTCTTTTTTTTTAAATTTATTTCAACTTAAAAAATAAAAAGACAGACAAAAGGCAGCTTAACAAATTATGGAAGCATTACTTTAATAATCTTAACTCTTCTTTGAAAAATTCCTACCTCACATTTTACTACTCCATTAAGGAATATCCCTGACATATAAAGAAAAACAATTTACTGAAGAAAATAGTGTTACTGAAGAAATTAGGTAACCAGGATCGTTACTCTGACATGTGACGATATCCTCTATCAGATTACAAATACATATGAAGTTATATTTACTGATTTATAACAGAACAGGTGTGAAAAGTGGTGGTTAACAGCAAGGATGGGGACAGCAGTTTTACCGAATATAAAGTAGTCTGGAGAAAGGCAGTATTAGGGCAGGCAGCCTATTTACTGAAATTGGAACACACGGTAAAATGACTGACGTTTATAATAATGGCCCTGGGTCATCAAGAAAAAACACCACATTATTTTCAGAAAGTTCTGTTTAAAATTTTTCATCAAAAACTAACTCAAAGTTTCAAAACTTTGATTAATTGAAGGGATAAAATTAAATTTTCTAGACAAATTTGGCTGTAACATCTCATTTTCTGAAGAAGCTGGATAAATGAGGCATTGCCATAAATGCATTTTTATATATTATGCCAATATAAAGTTAGAGAGGGCCAAGTCTAAAAACAGGACTTGTTGTACAAACTAGAATATGTACATGGCATAATTTCTTATCCCCATTGTTAAGTCTGGGTAGATATTTCACATCTTTTTTTAAAAAAGTAAGAACTAATAATTATTTCAGGAGAGAGAAAAAAGACTCTTACCTTCTAGAACTTTTAGATCCAGATAAAGAATGGAAAAATACTGATTCAAACTTTCTGGCTTCTGTACTTGGCTTATTTTTGTCATTTCTTATATCCCAGTGGGCTTCAAGTATTTCTTCTTCAGGTAACACTTCTTGGGGGGAGGTTTGTTCCTTAACTGAAGAATGGGAGCTACTTTCCTTCTTTCGTGTCCTTCTGGCTTTCCCAATGAAGAAGTCATCACCACTATCACTATCCTCAGACATGGAAGACTGTCTGTAAAACCTTTCTTCTGTGCTATCATCAAAATATTCCTTCTCTTCTTCATGCAATTCTTCTCCATCACTGTTACCATCAAGAGAGCTATCGGGACCTTTCTTTTCTTTAGTTTGACTTAATGTTTTCATTTCTGGGTCAGAAGGTGTCTTCTTGGGTTCATGCAGGACCACAGCATCTTTTCCAGAAGGCTTTGATGGAGAATTTCGAATATTTGTTGCTTTGGGTCCATGTTCCATTTTCCCCATTTTTTCTTTTGTATTATTTATTGGTTTCTTTGCCAATATTTTGGCTTCTTTCTCTTTTTGCTCACTGATAATAGTTCCTTCATGCTGTAACTTACTTGCATCATCATTTGAACATGAAATGTCCTTGGAATGATTTTCTTCTGAAGCCTTTGTTGATGATTTAACTTCAGCAACATTTTGTCTTGCATCTTTAAAGGCTTTGACAGCAGCTGTGTGGACAAAGAGCACATGACTTCTTTCATCATCGAAACACATAATAAAAAACACCACTGTTTCAATATAGTATTTTTAAATTTGTTTGGGAACATTTAGAGGAAAACTAGGAATTTATAATAGATATGGATAAATGGGTCTGAATTCACAAGAAATCTTTTGAATTCAGAAAAACCAAATTTATAGAATATGTTCTAGACTTACCCATTTTAAATTTCTAAAATTAAAAGAAAAATGTCTCTTCATGTTTTGGAAAGAATAGTAAAAACTTCATTGAATACAGATAAAATAAAATGGAATCAAATGCATTTAATTCTGTAAACATACTTTATAATGCACATACACATAAATGAATACGATGTGACTAAGTGGCAAAATTATAAGACACAATATAATTACATCAATATTTCGTACATGAATTGTTATGAATATATGTATATAATTGCTAATTAGAATTTTAATAAAAATGTACAGATTTAGTTTTTCTTGACAGCAGACATATTCCATATTTTCAGACACACTTCCACCATTAGAAATACTTGAAAAAGACTAACATTTATAAATAAAAGATCCTCAAGAAGAAAAAAGAACCATAAAAATATTTAAAGTATATAAAATAACAGCCTTTTAGCCCAAATCATATACCACATGCATTAGATACATGTCTTAAAAGTAATTTAATTCATACCTTTTAGCACATCTATTTTTTTCTTGAGAAGAGGGTGTACAGCTAATCTGGCAACTGCCCTTTCAGTTGCAGTAGAATCTGGCTGCAAATTGAAAAATAAATGTATGGGAATAAAAACTCATCACTATTAAGAAGTGAATAAAACAGAATCTTTAATAGTCTTTTAAAATTAGAGTTAGGAACTAGGAATTTGTTAATAGTCTCATTAGATAAACCATATATATAATCCATGATAAAGATAAATAAAAATCATACTGGCAAAAATATTAATGCCTTTTAACAATTAAAATTATCATGCAATCAACAAATATTCTTTGGGTATTTAATATGTTTCCAGAATTCTGCAAGGAATTATGTGTGATATTTTAAAAAAATGTAATAGGGCTTAAAATTTCAAAGATCTTAAAAAAATCTAGTTGGGGGATGGATGTGGCTCAAATGGTTGGGCATCCATCTCCCATATGGAGGGACCTGGGCTTGATCCCTGGGACCTCCCGGTAAAAAAAAAAAAAAAATCTAGTTAAGACTAAATTAATATGAAAGAATCATGTAACATATTAGTGCTTCACTGGGTGATACACACAATTTATGAATACTGTAATGCTGGAAGTTCCATTTAATGGAGATCTAGAAATTATCTAATGCTATATATTTCTTTAAAGTGGTACCCAAACTCCCTAGTAATATATTGGCTCTTCACAATCAGCATCTTATTCATCTTTTATCACTTCTCCACATGCAACCTGGACAATGCCCCTGTCATCCTTACAACTATATCAAAACAGAAAATTCTTGGGCTCTAGAATGCTATACCTGGCCCATCTACATTTGGCCAGCTCCTGTGAATCATGAAAACCCAACTCAAAAGCCAACTCCTTTGTACAGCTTTTCTAATTTCTTCATGCCCCTTGGTATACTCAGAACAGGCTTTATCTTTTCTACTATTATACTTATCATGCTACCTTGAAATTACTTTTCCACTTTTCATTTTTTTAAATCAGACTGTGTGAGGGTAAGGGACTGAGTTGATTTCTTATTCTTTGTAAATCTGGGACTGAATGTGTGTCAAATAAATGAACTATATATAAAATATATAGTTGATAGGAATCTGTTTTTGGTTACAAAAAGCTTTACCTTCTTTTAAAAAACTGTAGACAACAAAAACCCTTGGTAACTCACTGTATGCTTTTCAGTAACACATGATTGCAACAAATCAGAATTTGTTGGGATAAGGACCTTTCTTTGAATTTCAACCTGGGGTGGGTTCAAATAAGGCAGAAGAAAATCTCTTTCCTCTATCCTGAATGTGAACACATGAGCATGCACACGCAGGAACACTGTCCTGTTTGCTATTCTCCCTTAGAGTATTGGGAGTTATATCTTCCAAACCAAAACTGGAACCTCTGCCTAATCCTCAAAATCTGGGGTAAAAGTAAAAAATATCAATCTCATGTTCTACCTTCCTTTAAACTATTTCTGCAAATTCAAGCAAATAGAAATAGTCCTAACTTTAACTATATATATCCTGAAAACTATAATATCAGTAATATGATTTGTGTCCTACTACTCTGAAATTACATAATTAGGCCCATTGCTAGATGTTATTATCTAATGTGTAAAGATATATATTGTGGAAGCTTGGAGTTAAGTACCCCAGAAAAAAACATATTCTTAATCCATTCCTGTGGATATGAACCCATTGTAAATAGGACCTTTTGATGAGGTTACTTCAGTTAAATGTGGACCAAGTAAACAAAATTGGGTCTTAATCCTATTACTGGAGGCCTTATAGAGATGGCCAGAGAAGTCACAGGTTGTTTACCGGAACCCAAAAAAGAAAGAAGACGCCACCATGTTCATTGCTGTCTGACAGAAAAGACAAGTACCAAGGATATTGCAGCCATCCCCAGAACGCCACAGTCTTGGGGGAGAAAGCCTCACCTTGCTGATGTCTCAATTTTGGACTTCAAACCTCAAAACTGAAAGTTAATAAATTCCCATTGATTAAGCCACCCCAATTTGTATGGTATTTGTTTTAGCAGCTAGGAAACTAAAATACAAATATATTATTATATCATCTATTTTTTAAAAATTTTGATAAAGTATTTCAATATAATTTGTGTTGTTTGTAATTCTACATGTTTTATCTTATCCATCTAAAATCATTAGTGTGAGAAGAGGTCCATAGGCATCACTAGACTATCAAAGAGCAACTGTCCCTTCTGCTAAAGACAACCTCTGCAGTTGAATCTCAGATCCTGTCCACTAAAACTTACTGTAGCATCCTTTCCTCCCTCCATTCTAGAGCATTTCATTAGCATATTAAAAAGCTGTAAATCGTCCTAATTCAACCATCTACTTGACATCTACATGTCAAATCAGAATTGTTTTATTTTTTCTCAAACATTCTTCTCCTATAGTCTACATTATCTTATTGTATGCATTTTCTATTCTCTGGTTGCTCAGCCCTAACACCCTAAAGATTAGAGTTATTCATCACATTTCTATTTCTCTCACACCTTACAATAAATCCTTCAACAAATTCTGTGGTTCCACCTTCAAAATATATTCAAGATGAGACACTTCTCAACATTTCCATTCTTACTACCACCTCTCACCTGGACCAATGCTATTTTTTTTTTTTAATGTATTTTTTATCTATTTTTAAAAGATACTTAGATTACATAAAATGCTACATAAAAAAATATAAGGTATTCCCATATGCCCCACTCCCCCCACCTCCTACTTTCCCCCATATTAACAACTTCTTTCATTACTGTGGTACATTCATTGCAATTGATGAACACATTTTGGAGCATTGCCACTAAGGATGGATTATACTTTACGTTGTACTTTATTTTTTTTATTTTAAAAGATGCTTAGATTACATAAATGTTACACAAAAATTACAGGGATTTCCATGTTTCCTACCTCCCACACCTCCCATAACATCCCACAAAAACATCTTTCATTAGTGTGGCACATCACCTGCAATGGATACACACATCCTGGGGCTTTGCCACTAAGCATGGACCACAGTTCACATTGTAGACCCCACTCTCTCCCACACAGTTCTGCATGTTATATGCTGATGTAAAATGCCCAATATCTGTCATTGTAATGTTACACTCAGGATAATTCCCAAGTCCTGAAAAAGCCCCTGTATTACAACTGCTTTTCCCTTCCCTGCCCCAAAAGTGTCCAGTGGCCACTGGCTCCACCTCACTGTTGTAATTTCTTCCATTGCTTGAATCACATTATGTGTACAACAGAATACCATTAAGTCCTCTCTAGTCTATAGCTCTTCCCCCAATCCTGAGGAGTTTGGGATGGTGATGTCCACTCCACCTCCAAGTGAGAGGCAGCTTATATCCCATGGATATGGTGGATGGGATCATTCTGCCTGCACCTGCAGGCTCTCTCCATTCCCTGGAGATGATGGCCGTTGTCCATCATCGTCTCCTCACCAGGTGACTTGGGTGAGTCCATTGAGCTGTAGAGTAGGAGTTGCAGTTCCACCGAGATTCCAGGCACAGCTGGCACATGGGCAGGCCAGAGGCTCCAGTCTCTTGGACCAATGCTATTTTGCACCTTGTTTCCCTAAAGTCAGTTTTCCTTATAGCAGGCACAGTGAGCTTTTTGAATGTAATCAGATCATGCTATTCCCATATTTTAAAGCTTTTGAATACCCAGAATATAATCCTATGGGATCTTATCCCTGCTTCCTTTTCTGATCTCTTTTCCTACCATTTTATTCCTTTCACCCAGTTCTAGCCTAGCTCATTCCACAGCAGGATCTTTGCATCTGCTGTTCTCTCTAACTGGAATGCTCCACTTCCAAATATTTATATGGCTGATTATCTCCTATTCCCATCTCTGCTCAAAAGTTTTCTGAACTAGCACAATTCCATCACTCTTTATTTCCTTCACATCACTTAACATTGCATGCCAGTGCAGATATTTTCAATAATTGTGAGGCAGGGACTTTGCTTTCTGTTGATCCAATGCCTGGTAAACAGTAGGTATTAAATAAATATTCAACAAAGCAAGTGAATAAATCTCAACTTCCCTCTTCAAATATCTTTATTTCAAATTTACCTTCTGTTAATTTGCAAATAGCTCAATTTAAAGCCCCCCTCCCCCCATAATACAAACATATGAGTACCTAAGAAACTTCAAAGACAAGATGAAGGAAGTTTAAATCTTTTCTATTTGGAGGACCTATCAGGGTAATGGCAATCAAAGAATGACTTCTTAAAATTATTCCTGCTATAAATCCAGTGCCAGGATGACGTGAGTCTAATTACTTTGATTCTTATTCTTAGACATATTCTCTATTCAACCTTCTCTAAGAAAAGTCAATCGTTCTGCTTCTTCAAATCCTTGGTGGATTTTCTTGATGCAATGACAGGGTTGCTTATCCATTCTATCCACCTCAGAAAGAGATATGAGAGAATCTAGGAAGGAAGCCTATTGTTGGTATCCTCGGTCATTGGTAACAAGCTGGGCTACTGAAGGTATCTGTCAAACATGCTTGTCTGGGTTTTATAGAAAGCATATTAAGAACTAGAACACAGAAAAACAATGAAAGACATGATTTTTCAGGCTGAAAAGGCTCAACACAATACATGAAAACAGAGTCACATCAAAATATTGGGGCCTACAAGCTTTCAGAGAAAAAAATTATGTCACATACAACACACACACACACACACACACACACACACACACACAGGGATCAGGAATAAGTGGTTTCAGATTTCACAACAGCAATTCTGGGGGTTAGAAGACAATACAGTAACTAACACTTCTAATATTCTGAAGGAAAATGATTTTTAACTAGAATTACATCTCAGGGAAGAACGAAAATACTTTCAGACATGCAAGGTTTTAAAGTTTACACTCCTTGTACTTTTTTTGCCCAAGAAGCTATTGGCTCCACTAAAATGAAGAGGGATACAAGACTGAAAATGAGAAAGAATAAGACACAGGATACGAGAAAACAGGGGATCTAGGCAAAGGGAACCCCCAGGATGATAAAAACAGAACATCTGGTGTGTGAATATTTTGAAGGGAGATTTCAAAAACCACTGGAGAGTGTGGTGTAACATTAGTGATTAAAAAAAACAAACTAAACACACACAACAATTATAAAGGAAAGGAAATAAAAATATTATGCAAGAAGGAAAATAATCACTCACTATAACATAAATGTTCATCTCATCTAAAATTGACCCAAATATATTAGGAGGTTAGAGAGAATAGAGAGGGTAAATGTCTGACACAGGAGCTGGAGAAAGAAAGAAATATAAATCCCTATATTCCATGGCAGGAAGTCAACATCTAGTGTTTAAAAATGAAAAGTTAATATAGTACTAATATACATACTGATATAGGAAAAAATAAGAATCAACTAAAGTTGCAAATGTGCCATTTTCACACCCCAAAAAAAGCCTTACAGAAAAATTTGATTTTCAAAATCAGAGGTTGACAAACTTCGGTGCACAGGCCAGTACTGGTATGTTGCCTGTCTTTTTAAATAAAGTTTTATGGGAACACAGCTAAGCTTGTTTGTTTATGTACTGTCCATGGCTGCTCTCATGTCACAATGACATAGTTGAGCAGTTATGACAGAGATCAAATGGCTGGCAGAGCTCAAAATATTTACTATCTGGAAAGTGTGTGTGATGCCTGCTCTAAATTATGTGAACATATAGCTGGAGGGGAGAGTGGCAAAATTTAAAAAATAGGAAAAAAGAAAAAAAAATTCAGTAGGCCCATGATGTTTAAAAGTTTAATTTAAATCAAAAACAAAAACACTGCAATGACAGAATTGTTGCCCAACAAAGGCAACATGTTATAACACTAAATGTGTTAAATGTGCTTCCAAAATAGTGACATAATTTGAGATTCAGGCTTATTTAGGAGTAACAATTTGTTATTTAGTGCAGAGGCAACATACTTTAATCCGCACGACTAATCCCCGAATATTTAGATGTAAAAACAATGAAGACAACAAAACAACTAGTCCTGACAAATGTTATGCACTCCTCAATAAATTGTCCTTTAGGTTGCAAGAGAAAAGGAAGACACTCCAAGAACACACCAGGAGCAGCTGTTTATCTTTAGCTGCTTTTTTCATGTATATCCCCTGTAGCTATTACAAAATTCATTTCAAAGCTAACCCTCAATTTATTAACTTTTATATTTGTAAAATATATAAAATTAGGTAGTAACTTATTACATGTTTTAGATGTTCTGGGAATCCTAAATGGATTTTGACTAAAATGTATGCACACACAATTATTCAAAAACACATTTATACTGCTGTTCTCATGTCTCTCTTTTGACAACTGCCAAAAGCTTTAATGACCTAGCTATTTTCCCTTCCATCTCAGTTATAGAAAGTTTTAGAAGAACAGTGGTAATAGTAATACTTGCATGTCTCATATTGACTCTAGGTAAACACTGTTTTGCTAGCTAGAATTGTTTTATCATTTTATCATTTATCATACCCTGGAAGATCTCCCAGACTAACCACAATTTAATAATCTGACTTCAGTAAGTTCTATTAAATAAAAAGGCACTAGAATAAGATGTACAATTTTAGATTTATGTATTCATCTAATGAGTGAAGACACTATTCTCATTTGTTATATGTATCTTCTTCTATAGCTGTGTTTTTATGCTGCCATCTTTGTGGATGACTTATTTGAGGGGTGGGGTGAAACCAGGTTAATTAGAAATGAGGTCAATTTTAAAAAGTGTCATTGCATTGCATAATCCCAGGGATGCTGCTCACATTGCAGTTTCACCACTGGAGCTGTGCAATATATAGCCTATGAAGCCATATATAACTGCAGTGAGTTCCAAGAAGAATAGAAAGGCATGGGTCTATGTGGTATATAGGATAAAAATTGAGTAGCTACAACTAATCAGGTATGATTATTTAACAATCTAATAGGTAGAATTATGTATAACAGGGGCTTTACGTTTTGTAATTATATGCAATTCTTATTTTTTAAAAAAAGTTAATGCTATCAGGAAATAAAAATAATATATATCATCATGTTAATAAGTGCTTTGTAATTAGGATAGTTCCTTTTAAGGAAGATATTATCATATTATGATCCTCTAGCATATTCTTATCCTTTACACTTCTTAGATCGCAGCTAGCAACAGTAATAGTAATGAAATATTTGATGAATGTGGCTTACTCAGGGAAAGTATGAGGCGTGGGCATCTGACTTCCTGTAATCACACCACACTACAGAACACATTTTGGGCCTCTGGACACATTTTGAAGAGCTATAAACACAAAACCCAGTTTGTACTAGGAGGCAGTGTTCATGCCCTCAACAAAGGCTAACATAAAAATTGCCTCATTGTTTAAGAACAATAGATTGAATATAAACGGTTTCTCAAGTTCTTATTCATTTAGTTCAAAAGCTATTTAACAACAATGCTGTCTTGTAGGTATGCAGCATACCTACGCTGTACCATAATTGTACTTGAGTATAAACATTTTAAAATATATTTGCTGCTTCTAATTTCTATAAATTGGAAATTTTGATTAAGTTGGTTACTCAGTACCATGGTCAGACACCTTGGAGAATGAACTACTCCTGTTATATTGAAATAATAAAAATATCAGAGTTAAGAATATTTAACAAAATATAAAAAAATAATACAGTACAAAAATACAACAAAAGCCTTGCTAAGTATTAGGAGGTACATGATGTATGAAACATTTAATATTTTTTGGCAAAACAAATCTAAACACTGACAGGATAAAGCACAGTCATTTTTATAATAATTAATTAATTATAATAACGAGAACTGGTCTTTCATTGAAATGAAAACTATTTATTCAAAGTATTTGTAAAAAGAATGCATTGTAGTAGGAGTTGGCTATAAATCCTTAGAATACATCTGGTCCATAAAAACTGCTTATATTTCGCTGCTAACTGGTTTTAATTAATTCATTTTTGTTCTTGATGGTCTGTTAATATTTGCAAGTCTGAGTAGTTCGTGGTTTTGGTAACAGAAAAAGTATTTTAATTGGAAAAAAACTGTGCAAATGGAAAAACTTATTGACATACGTTAATTTACATGCTTTATAAATATTAGGGATTTAGTTTTCCATTACTAAAAGACTAATGAACATGTATATATGTAGTTCTTAAAATGTTTGATTTAAGGATAAACACGTCAGTTTAAAAACATCAAATTTTATAAATTACAGGAAGCATTTAAATAAAATTTAATTCATCACCACTAAACATGTCAAATTTAAGATTTTAAGTCTTTGTTTTCATTTTATTCTTAAGAAATCAATTAGAAAATCCTTCATCTAAATTTTTAAATTCATATTTTAACAAGAACTAAAGGGGGCATATATCAAAATTTTAATCTAACAGACTAACAGTCCAGAGTTAATTTCAAGATTACCTTGCCAGTTAGGAACAATCTGGAATTCAAAATCTGGCTTCGGCATTCAGTCTAATATGCTAGACTAGTTTTCTTCTAAACTATTTGAGATAATTGTCCCTCATCTTGTGATCCAACTCTGGATGTTTCTACACTACAAAATGTGTAAAATCCCTCTCAAATATTTTGAGAATTAAGTATTCACATTAAAAAAAAAAGAGGCTTTTAAAGCAAGTGGTCCTAGGTTCCTAACTTTGGCAGTGTTTCGGGTTTTTGCTGCATTTTGAGATATGTGTGTATTTTGCCAGGAGAAATTTCAATTCCTTTTTTCCTCCTTATTTCTCCTGTGCCCATTTTTTCTTTCTGGTTTACATTCTCTTCTATATCTATTTTTCTGACTTACATTCTCCCTCTACTTATCTATTGAGTTCTCACTATATGACGGCATGATCTTATACAATGACATAAAGACATGACCTTTAACTTCTGGGGCTCACAATCTCCCTTTAATTTAAAAGGCTATGATAAATGCACAAATAACTAATATAAGGCAGAATAGGACAAAATTCATAGAAGAGAGAAAATGTTAGGGAGGTATACAGAAGGAATCAAAATATACAGTGATACATCTTAAATTTAAATACATTTATTTTGAAGATTAAAAGCCTAAGTAGTCCCTGTGAACAGTTTTCACACCTGCATGAAAAAATCTTCACAATATTGGGAAGTATGAGGGGAAACCACAAGTTTCCTTAAAGTTGACACATGTTTGCCATGGAAAATTCTTAGGAAACTGTGATTTTCACACAACTGCAGTTACTTCCATTTTAAATAAATTAAAGAAAAAAGGGAAAACACTTTACCTTTTAAGGGAAAAATTTTATTTGGCCTATGACTATTGAGAACACAAAAGTATTTGGTGTTCAATTTTGAAAAGTATTTTGAGAATGTACCTATGAATGTAAACAATAGTTTAAATGTGAAAAAGATCTCTTCCTTACAATGCTTAATTCCTCTGAAATGATGCCTAGAAACAAACTGACTCCAAATCAATTGGCAGATGTAGAATGCTAGTTGTACTACTGCCCCCTCACCCCGAAGGGAGTAAGAGTTTATTAAAAAACAAGAAAACTAGATATGAGAAGTACACAACCTGAGACATGGATTGTGGGCGTGCTACAGGCTGAGATGTGCATGTGGGGCCCCAGCTGTTTTGCTGTTCTTACTGGTTGTCTTATGATCCCTGCCGGTTAGCTCTAGGAGACCAGTGAGGAGGCCCTTTGTTTAGAGGGGGTTTCCAGGTGGGGTCTCACGGCTATGTTCTCTGCCAAGTCTGCTGGGTCTTCCCTCTTTTCCCTATACTAACCTGCCTCAACGTCCCCCTCAGAGCGTTTACACCCTTAGTTGCACTACTTTTAATATTAATTGGACTTAATTTCAATTTTAGCTTTTATC
Organism: Cabassous unicinctus; assembly: GCA_029593785.1. Classification (NCBI taxonomy): domain Eukaryota; kingdom Metazoa; phylum Chordata; class Mammalia; order Cingulata; family Chlamyphoridae; genus Cabassous; species Cabassous unicinctus. The sequence goes on along the minus strand of JAQZBX010027790.1, from coordinate 13,441 downwards.
TAAAGCTATAAACCAACACATTATCTGTATTCATTTAAAAAATTTAGAAATATAATAGGAAGGAGCTAATTCAGCTGGACCAGAATTGTTGTAAATTAAGTGTGGCAGTTTGCTATTTTTTATGGATTCCAAAAAGAAATATTGGTTACGTTTGTAAACTGGTCTGTTCCTCTGGGTGCGATACCCTTTGATTGTATTAAATTCAAAGATTTTACATTTACTTGATAAAATCAAGATTAAGTCTTTGATTCGACCAAGGCATTAGGGTGTGCAGGGTTGTATCCCAGGCCCCTTGGTGTGCTATATAAATGGACACTCAATCAAGAACATGGAAGAAGAGACACAAAGGAATAGAGAGAGCTCCACAGACATGGAAGAGGAGAGAACTTGTCAGCTTTGATCCTGCAGCCCCAGGAAGAGAGATAAGCCATTCACCTGATAATTTACAGCTGACCTTGTGAAGAGAACAGAGCAGCTGAGTCCAGAAAGAAATGAGCCCTCCAGCCTACAGCTAAGATTGAAAGAAGGTGGGCCCACAGAGTCTTAAGAAAGAGGAAGGCTGACTCCACCCAGATATCAGCGGCCATATTGCTTCAACACATGGCAACAGACATTTGGTGTGAGAGTACCTTTTATGGTACCTTGAGTTAGACTCTTTAGGGCCTTGTAACTGTAAGTTTCTAATTCAAATAAATACCCTTTATGAAAATCAACAGATTTCTGGTACTTTACATCAGCACCCCTTGGGCTGATTAATAAACTAAGGATAGATATTTAGGAGGTGATAAAATATTTTCAAGTTTCAATTACATCATCATATATCAACTCAACTAAGATTTTTAAATTAAATGCCAAATAAAGATAAATGGAGTATTTTCCACAAAGGGAAAAACTAAAGTACAAACTATATTGTTCTTTATCTACTGACTGTTTCTATATTAGAAGTGAAAAAACAAACTACAAAAACAATGAAAATTGGGCATATATTAACACAGTTTTGTGTGGAAATAACATTAATGGCAAAGTTAATATGTATCTATATCTACATATGAAATGTTATATGTAAACATTACTGTGAGGCATGGCAAATAAGCACAAATGATAAAGCCAGTCATTTAAAAGTTAACAGAAAATTTAATCACTCAAGCTAACAATTTCTGGATCAAATAGAGAAAGCAACAGCTTTTTGGTAGGGATATGTGTAGCTACTATTACTTCTTTTTTGCTTTTGTTATGATGGGGGACCCTATCACTGCTATATATTCCCTAAGTTATCAGGTCTGCTCTTAGGAAAATGGGTTATCTTTAATTAAAATTTACATTAAATCCCAATTATTTCAATAATAATAACAAACAAAAAACAAACTAACAAGAAAATTCTTCATCCCTTGAAAATGCTCGAATGATGATTGAGGTGATGAATGCACAACTATGTGACTATACCAAATACTAGTGATTGTACCCTTTGGATGAACTGCATGCTTTCATTAATATTTATCAATAAAACTGCTCTGTTAAAAAATTCCAATTACATCTTCCTTTTAAATTTATCTTTTAAACCTTTAAGTTTATTACTTCTACAACATCTAGCTGACTAGATGACATTACAGTCGACTAGATGACAACTAAGGAAGAACAACCACATAAAAACAGTAGAATAAAATAATAATAATACTAGAAAATCATGCTGAACTCCATGTATTTGGGCCAGCAGAGGCCAAGATAATCACGCTCTAATAAGAAAAGCAGTTAAAAAAAATATGCCCTTTGAATACTGCAAAACCACTGGGAGTCAACAATATAACAGGAAGAGGAGTATGCTGGAAATAATCACTAGGGTAAAAACTAACAATAAAAATTCAAATTATCAATACTGATATGGCAATTTAATTAAAAATTTTTTATAACATCTATTACTAGTACATGGGTATCTGGGCATTATAATTTGGTATTGGTGGGGGCAGGTGGGTAGAGAAGGGGAGGAAAGAAGTGGCAGGCAAGAATTGCAGAGCAGGTAGACTTCCAGAAAAGATCGTGGAGTAGGGAGCTCCAGGACTCAGTCCTTCTACCAAAACAACTATTAAACAGGCAAGAACGGTCTGAAATTACTATTTTTGAAATTCCAGAGGCCATAAGAACACTGTATAGCATCTAGGGAAGAACGGGAAAAGGCTGATAAATTTTGGTAAAGAACTGTAAATTGCTCTCTCTGTGCGGCAGCTACAAGCACCCTAACCCTAACTCTCATGGTAGGCTGCCATGGGGTCCAATCTCTGGATAGTAGCTGCTGAAAGAAAGGGACATAAAAATCCTCTTCTCCAAGAAGAGGGGTGTGCATGACCCATCACTGATGACGGATTTTGATTAGTGAATTTGGATTGCTGGGTCCTGGCTCCGAGGGCAGGTACAAAGGTGACGGCAGTCACTGTTTCAACTCTACTCTGGACACAGTTGTCCACAGTCATCGTTTCAACCCTCCCTGGAAAGAGGCAGAAGCAGTGGAGATTTAAAGATACAGGGCTGTGGGGGAAAAGTTAGCTGAAGGGCTACATTTGCAGGGCAGGCCAGGCAAGCTCAGCTTTGGGGAGCTGTAGGAGAAGTTTTTGGTGTCTCTCCTAACTACTTCCTCAGGGGACTCTGGAAGCAGTCTGCAGCCCTTTTATGGGCCCCTGGCCCTGTTTTGTATTAATATGTACAGTGTACAAGAGAAAAGCAACGTGTTACATACAAGAGAATCACAATAAGATTGAGTGCTGATTTCTCATCTGAAACCATGGAGGCAAGAAGGCAGTGGGTTGAAATACGTGCTAAATGAAAACAACTGCCAGCCAAGAATTTTTATATCTGGTGAGATTCGTTTTCAAAAACGAGGGAGAGATTACGACATTCTCAGATAAACAAAAGCTGAGGGAGTTCATCACTACACCTGCCTACAATCAATGCTAAAGGGAGTTTTTCAGACTGAAATGAAAGTACACTAGAGAGTGGTTCTAAGCAGCATATAGAAATAAAGACCTTATAATTTGGGTAATTATAAATGCCGGTATTATTATTAAATTTTTTTTATTTTTAAAGAAGCTTTAGATGACATAAATGTTACATTCAAAATATAGGAGATTCCCATATACCCTACCTTCTCCCCCTCCCACACTTTCAAACACTAAAAACGTCTTTCATTAGTGTGGTACATTTGTAACAATTGATGAACACATATTGAAGCATTGTACTAACCATGGACTATAGTTTACATTTTAGTTTACACTTTGCCCCACACAATTTCATAGGTTTTGACAAAATGTATAATGGCCTGTATCCATCATTGCAATGTCACAGGACAATTCAGATGTTCCCAAAATGCCCCCATATTGCACCTATTCTTTCTTCTCCCTCCCATCAGAACCTCTGGTGACTACTGCCTTAATATGAATGATACAAGTTCTTCCACTGCTAGAATAATAAGTCCATAGTTGCTTTCCCCCCTTATGTTTGTTCATTCCTCAATCTTGAGGATTTTGGATCTTGAGGATGGCCTGCCTCTGACTGAGAGGGTGCTTAGATCTCATGGTATAAATGCCAGTATTATTGCATAATATTGTTTGGTATGTAACTCTACTTCTTACTTCCTACAGGTGCTAAAATGCAATGCATAAAGAGTAATGATAAATTTAGGCTTTTGGACATACGATGTATAAAGATATAAGTGATAACAAAAACAAAAAAATGGTGGGGGGATAGAGGGTTATAGGAAAAGTATATGTTCATGCTATTCAAGATAAGTTGGTATCAAACCAAAATTAAATGTTTTATATTTAGGATGTTAAATTTTAAACCTATAGTAACCACAAGGAAAACAGATGAAAATTATATCCAGAGAGAAATGAGAAGGCACTCAATATGTAACAACATAAGGAAGCAAATAAATATAAAAGTAGGTTTTAATGAAAGAGACTAAAATGGTATATTTACAAAGGCTAAATAGCAAAATGGCAGAAAAAAAGACCTGTATTATCAGTAATGACTTAAAATGTAAGTGGATTAAATTCTCCAGTCAGAAGGCAGAGACTGGCAAAATGGATTAAAAAAAAAGCATGACCCAACTATATGATGCTTGCAAAAGACTCACCTTAAAGTCAAAGATACAAGTAGGTTGACGATGAAAGGACAGAAAAAAATATACCATGAAAGTAGTAACCAAAAGAGAGCTGGGGTGGCTATACTAATATATGATAAAATTGACTTTAAGTGAAAAACAGTTATGATATTATTGAAACAATGAAAATGCTCTAATAATGATTGAGGTGATGAATGCACAACTATGTGATTATAGCAAATACCACTGATTGTACACTTTGGATGAACTGTATGCTTTATTAATGTGTATCAATAAAATTGATTAGTTAAAAAAAGAACAGTTACAAAGGACAAAGAAGGTCATTACATATTGATAAAGGGGACAATTCAAAAGCAAGATGCAACAATTATAAATACATATGCACCCAACATCAGAGTCCCAAAATACATGAAGCAAATACTGACAGATTTGAAGGGAGAAATTGTTGGTTCTACGTAATAGTAGGAGACTTTGAAACATTACTCTCAATTTTGGATAGAACATCTAGTCAGAAGATCAATAAGGAAGTACATGACTTGAATGATAAAGTAAACTAGACCTAAGAGACATACTAAAACAATGCACTCAACAAAAACAGAATATACATTCTTTTCAAGTGAACATGGATCATTCTCCAGGATATACCATATGCTGGGTCATAAAACAAGCCTCAATAAATTAAAAGATATTGAAATCACACAATGTATATTTTCCAACCACAACAGAATGAAGCTAGAAATCAATGAGAAGGAGAAAGGGAAAATTAACAAACATGTGGAAATTAAACAATACATTGTTTATGAGTACACTCATAAACAACCAATGGGTTAAAGTGGAAATAAGGAAAAACAAAAAGGGAAATCAGAAGGAAAATTAGGAAATATCTTGAAGCAAATGAAAATACAACGTACCAAAACTCATGGGATGCAGCAAAGGCCATCGTGAGAAAGGAATTTATAGCTCTAAATGCTTGCTTAATGTAAAAGAAAAAAGACTTCAAATCACAGACCTTCCTCAAAACTGGAAGGAATAGAAACAGAAGAGGAAAACTAAATCCAACAAAAGCAGAAGAAAGGAAATAATGAAGATTAGAGTGGAGATAAATGAAACAGAAAACAAAAAAAAACTATGGAGAGAATAAAAAAAACCAAAAGTTGATTCTTTGAAAAGACCAATAAAATTGACAAACTTTTAGCTAGACTGACAAAGAAAAAAAAACAGACGTTACAAGTAACAAAAATCAGAAATGAAAAGGGAGACATTACTACCGACCCTGCTGAAATAAAAAGGACTATAAGTGGACACTGTGAATAACTGTACACCCATAAATAACTACCTACACTGACTCAAGAAGAAATAGAACATTTCAACAAACCAATTACTAGTAAAGAGATTGAATCTTTAATCAAAAACCTTCCAACAAAGAAAAGCCCAGGACCAGTTGGCTTCACAGGGGAATTATGCAAAATATCCTAAAAAGACTTAATTCCAATTCTGCTCAAACTCTTCCAAATAACTGAAGAGGAAGGAATACTCCCTAACTCATTCTAAAATGCCAGCATCACCCTCATAACCAAACCAGATAAAAATATAACAAGAAAAAAAAAAAAAAAAAAAAAAAAAAAAAAGAAAAAAGCAACAGACCAATATCTTTTATGAATACAGATACAAAAATCTTCAACAAAATACTACCAAACCAAACCCAACAGCACGTTAAAATAATTATACACAATGATCAAGCAGGATTTATCCCCAGTAGTAAGGGTGGTTCACCATAGGAAAATTAATTAATATAATAAACCACATTAACAGAAAGAAGAGAAAAAGAAACACATGGTCACTTCAATTCAGGCAGAAAAGGCATTTGACAAAATACAGCAACCTTTCTTGATAAAAACCCTTCGAACACCAGGAATAGAAAGAAACCTCCTCAACATGATAAAGTGCATATACAAAAAGCCCAATGCTAGCATCCTACTTAATGGTGAAAGACTGAAAGATTTCCCTCTAAGATCAGGAACAAGACAAGGATGCCCACTGTCACTACTGTTTTTGCAACCATGTACAGAGCAATTAGGCAAGAAAAAGAATAAAAGGCATCCATATTGGAAAGGAAGAAGTAAAACTTTCCCTATTTGCAGATATGATTCTATATACAGAGATCCTTAAAAAATCCACAATAAAGCTCCTAGAGCTAATAAATAAATCCAATGAATTCAGCAAAGTGGCAGGGTACAAGATCAACACCCAAAATAGAAGTGTTTCTGCACAGCAGCAATGAACAATAGGAACAAGAGAAAAAAAAAATCCATTCACAATAGCAACTATAAGAATCAAATATCTAGGATAAATTTAACCAAGGATGAAAACTACAAAACACTGCCAAAAGAAATTAGAGAAGTTCTAAAAAAAGGTAGGGTATTCCATGTTCACGGATTGGAAGACTAAATACCATTAAGATGTCAATACTACCCAAAGCAATTTACAGATTCAATGCAATCCCAATCAAAATTCCAAAAACCTTCTTTGCAGAAATGGCAAAGTCAATCATCAACTTTATATGGAAGAGTAAGGGGCCCATAATAGCTAAAGACATCTTGAAAAAGAATGAAGTTGGAAGACTCATACTTCCCAATCTTAAAACTTATTACAAGGCCACAGTAATTAAAACAGCATGATACTGGCACAAGTACAGACATAAACCAATGGAATGGAATTGAAAGTTCAGAAGTCAACTCTTACATTTATGGCCAAATGATTCTGGCAAGGTGGCAAAGACTACTCAATTAAATTAGCACAAATGGTGCTGGAAAAACTGGATCTCCATTTGCACAAAAAGGAAGGAAGAACCCTACCTCACACCTTATACAACAATTAACTCAAAATGGATCAAAGACCTAAATATAAGAGCCACAACTGTCAAACCCGTAGAAGAAAATGTAGGGAAGCATCATCAGGACTTTGTTTTTGGCAATGGTTTCTTAAGATTTGACACACAAAGTACAAGCAACAAAAGAAAAAATAGATAAATGGGACCTCATCAAAATAAAAAAAAACTTTTGTTGCTTAAAGGACTTCATCATGAAAGTAAAAAGACAACCTACACAATGGGAGAAAATATTTGGAAACTACATATCTGATACAAGATTAATATCCAGAATATATAAAGAAGTTGTGCAACTTAACAAAAAGACAAACAACCCAATTTAAAAAATGGGCAAAAAACTTGAGCAGATATCTTTTCAAAGAAGATATACAAATGGCCAGAAAGCACATGGAAAGATACTCAACATCACTAGCCATCAGGAAAATGCAAATCAAAACCACAATGAGATACCATTTCACACCCATTAGAATGTCTGCTTAAAAAATAAAAAAAAAAACTAAAAAAAAACAACAGAAAGAAACCCAAAAAACAGAAAATAACAAGTGTTGGAGAGGATGCCGAGAAATAGCAATACTCATTCATTGCTGTTGGCTATGTAAAATAGTGCAGTTGCTCTGGAAAACAGTATGGTGGTTCCTCAAAAAGCTAAGTATAGAACTACCATATGGGCTGGCAATCCCACTACTAGGTATACACCCAAAAGCACTGAAAGCAGGGGCTTGAACAGGTATCTGCACACCAATGGTCATAGCAGTATTATTCACAATTGTCAAAAGATGGAAGCAACCCAAATGTCCATCATCAATTGATGAATGGATTTAAAAAAAACATAGTATATACATACAATGGACTATTATTCAGGCATAAAAAGAATGAAGTCCTGATACAGGGAACAACATGGATGAACCTTGAAGACATCATGTTGAATGAAATAAGCCAGACATGAAAGGACAAATATTGTATGATCTCACTGATTTGAATCAGTAAGAATAAACATAATCTAGAATATAGGTTACCAAGGTAGAGGGTGGTAATGGATGGTGGTGATGGTAGTGCAACTTTGTGAACACATTTAACAGACTAAAATATGTATCTGAATATGAATAAAAGGGGAAATGTTAGATTGTATATATGCTAACAGAATACAAATTTTTAAAAATTCCATGGAAAACATACAGTGAACCCTCAGTTAAGCCACAGACTTCAATTAATAGTACAATTATTAAAATGTGATATCATTTTAACAAATATTCCACCTCAATGTAAAGTGTTAGTGGTGGGTGGTATATGGGAATCCTTTATTTTATGCATGATTGTTCTGTAAACCCACAAGGTCTCTAATAAAGTGGGAAAAACTTATATGGAGGGCACATTAAAAAAAAAAATAGGAAAGCAGAGCATGGCTAAAGGTACAAATGCCAGGATGAAGTGTTCTACATTGACACCAGTTTTTAGAAGATAAATGAAAAAGGATAAGACATAAAGAAAGCAAAAGTCCCAAAGACACACTACATTCTTTCCCTGAGAGATTATAAGAATTATCACTGACATTATTGCAGATCATGGGCCACTTCCATCAATTTGATTTGCTTGAAAGAATAAAGTAAATAGACACACAATCCCTTCAGGAAAATGGTAATGTACATACCACAAATAGAAGCACATACACAGGCATGGGCGTTTTAGCTGTTTGTGACCACCTAACTCAGCTTAACAAGAACTATGTTCTTACCTATCCATCTAAAGAAAGCATGAAATGTTTCCTGTAAGCCATAAAATATTGCATATTTATCTGATTATTATCCACCTCCCAGTTCCAAAAACAATTTAAGAGAGCACAGACATATAATGCAGTAAGATAGTATCACTAAAAAGTAGACTGGAAATATGAGAGGTGGGAAGACAGAAGGGGAGAGAATACATCCAATTTATTTTATGAGGCCAGTATTATCATGATGCCCCAAACCAAAGATTCCATTAGAAAAGAAACTACAGACCAATACATCTTATGAATATGGATGCAAAATCCTTATCAAATACTAGCAAACTGAATTCAGCAACATATAAAAAGAACCATACACCATCTGTTATGGAATGCAAAGTGTGATGACTTGGAGTTACATATCCCCCAAAAACATGTTCTTAATCTTAATCCATTACTGTGTGTGTGAGTCCTTTGTAAAAAGGGCTTTTTAAAGATGTTATTATTTAAGGTGTGGCCAACTGAATAGGATGGTCTTAATCCTATTGCTGGACGCCTTATAGAGGAAGACACAGGGAAAGAAGCTGGAAGTAAAAATACCTGGAAAAAGGAGAAGATGCCACCATGTGCCCTGCCATGTTCTTTGCCATGGACACAAAGGTCAAGGACCAGATGATCTCTGGCAGCAAGCCCCAGAATGCCACAGTCTTCAGGGACAAAGTATCACCTTGTTGATACCTGGATTTTGGCACAAAACTGTAAGCCAATACATTCCTATCATTATGCTAACCTACTGTATGATATTTGTTTTAGCAACTAGGAAACAAAGAACGCAAGGTTGGTTTAAAATCTGAAAATCAATTAATGCAACATATCATATCAATAGAATAAAAAACAAAAATCACGATCATCTCAATAGATGCAGAAAAAGCATTTGACAAAATGCAGCACCCTTTCATGGTAAAAATACTCAAGAAACTAGGAAAAGAAAGGATGCCCTTAACTCAATAAAGGGCATCTACAAAAAACCTACAGTTGGGGGAAGCTCCCTAAGATCAGGAATAAACAAGGACGTCCACTTGCCACTTCTTTTCAACACTGTACTTGAGTTTATAACTCAATTAGACAAGAAAAAAATAGACAATTAGACAATTAGAAAAGAAAAAAATATCAAAAGCATTCAGATTGGAGAAAAGTAGTAAAACTATTTGCAGATAACATGATTTTGGTTGCAGAAAACCCTAAGAAATCCACTAAAAACTATCAGAAATAATGAAAGAGTTCAGCAAAGTTGCAGGATACAAGATCAATATACAAAAATCAACTGTATTTTTATACACTTGTAATGAACAATTAAGAAAACTTAATTAACAAATCAATTCCATTCACAATAGTATCAAAAAGAATAAAATACTTAGGAATAAATTTAATAAAAGATGTGTGTGGCAGTTTGATAGTATTTATGAATTCTAAAAATAGATATTGGATTATTAGATTATGTTTGTAAACTGGTTTGTTCCTCTGGGCATATTAGATTGTATTGGATTCAGCAGTTTCACCTTTACTTGATTAAATTAAGATTGGGGCTTTGATTCAGCCATGTCAGTAGGATGTTGATTCCCCGCCCCCTTGGTGGGCGGCCACTCAGACAGAAAAAGGACACGGCAGAGAAGAGTACTAAGTTTTTGGATGATGGAGCCCCAGAGAGAGAACCAAGCCATTTGCCTGATAGTTTGCAGCTTCAGAGACCAGAGCCCTGAGCAGCTGAGCCCAGGAAAGAGATGAGCCCTCCAGCCTACTGCTGAGATCAGAAGAAGCTGAGCCCATGAAGTCTTAAGAGGAAGAGGAAGGCTGAACCCTCGCAGACATCACCCGCCATCTTGTTTTAATACATGGCAAATGACTTTGGGTGAAAAACTACTTCTTATGGTACCTTAAGTTGGACTCTTTAGGGCCTTGTGATTGTAAGCTTCTACTGCAAACACCCTTTATAAAAGCCAACATAGTTCTGGTACTTGGCATCAGTACCCCTTCGGCTGACTAATACAACATGTAAAGTTATACTCTGAAAACTACAAAACACTATTGAAAAAAATTAAAGTTCTAAATAAAAGGGGAAAAAAATCCAATGCTCATGGATCAAAAGACTTAATTAACATTTAAGACAGCAATATTCCCCCAAACTAATCTAGAGATTCAACAGAACCCTTATCAGTATTCCAGCTGACTTATTTGTGGAAATTGACAGGATGATTCTGTATTTCATATGGAATTGCAAGGAAGCCAAAATAGCCAAAACAATCCTGAAAAAGAACAAAGTGGGAGGACTCATACTTCCTGATTTCAACATTCCTACAAATCCATGGTAATCAAGACAGTGTGATACTGGCATAAGGATGGACAGACAGGTAAATGAAATATAATTGAGAGTCCAGAAATAAATCCATACATCTATGGTCAAGTGACTTTCTGCAAGGCTAAGACCATTCAGTGAGGGAAAAGAATCATCTTTTCAACAAATGGTGCTGGGACAACTAGAGAGCCACATGCAGGAGAACGAAGTTCTCCTACTTCATAACAAACACAAAAATCAATGCAAAATAGATCAAATACTTAAATATTTTAAGAGTTAAAACCATAAAACTCTTAGAAGCAAACACAGGGAAGCATCTTCAAGACTTTATATTGGGCAATGGATTATTAGCTCCTTTACTATGACAGACTAAGGAATAATCAATCCCTTCTGCACAGCACTCTGGTGCTCATATGATTTTATTTTAGAAGTTTTATTTATCAGTGGATATAGAAGAACCTGTATCCAATTGAAGAAAATTACAAAGTAAAATAGTAACAAAATAGTTGAAGTCAAATAGCTTTGGGAGAAATCTGAAATGATTCTTGAACAAGGGAATTTCACTTGGCTTCAAATCCCTTAAAGATTTAAGGGATCTTTTCAAAGTTTAAAGACAACTTTGATGTAATAGAACTTTATTCCCTTCCTTTCTTCCTTTTGTTGGAAAAAGGTACAAAAAGGATAGGAAAGTAATCAGATCTTACTTGAAAATATTTCAATGAGATCATAAACTTTCTATCTGGATTACTATTATAAAACTCATGGCTACAAATCTAGTCATATGCAAATGAATTTACTATTACAAAATAACCATGTTAAGCTAACATGGACATATGATTTCCATTTTTAGGACAGATGATGTTTCCCATACTGAAAAGTTGAAGAAATGGTTGTAAGTTGAAGAGGATAGCCTAAATATTTGATTTTGCATATATTATACATACATTAATATTAATCTTCCAAAGTAAAAATAATCTGGTTGAGAAGAAACAAACAAACAAAAAACAGAAAAACAACAATAACAACAATACCAGGCACAGATGAATATTTTATCTTGAATATTCTCAAAGTCTGGGATATTTTCAAGTTAAGCAATAAATATTGCCATGTTCTACTGTAGAAGTTTAAATGGATATATAACATTAAAAGGGAACTAAAAATAAATTGCATCTTACTCTCACCATAAATTAAACATAAATGAAATATTTTTAGAATTTAACAAAGTTCAGAAAAACTTATTCTTGCAAAAATCTTAAACAATAACACACCTTCATATTCAGGCCTCCTTAAAATACAATACTTTAGCATGTCCAATATCAATTAATTGTAGAAAATTGAGTCCTAGTCTATACAAATGTAGAATCAGAGTATGTTCAGGCTGGAACAGACATTAAATACATCCAGTTCAACCATATCTTTGATGCTTGAATTTCTCCTGAAACAGATATTCTCAAATTCTGAGATTCTAATATTCAACAACCTCCCAAATTCCTGTGAAGGCAATTAATAGCTACTGCCACGAACTACTATTGATACGAGTGGTTTGGTGATTCCCTCTTAGGTGTGTTAGAAAAGAAGATTATTCTCCAAGTATTCTTTTATAATACATGTTCTTAAATAGAAATATTCCCTTCTATAGGCTAAATATATTCAGGGTTTTCAATAAAAGCCAATAGTAAGAATTTAGTTTATATAGTTAAAATATATTAATCTCTCTTAGTTTTATTTTCCTATTTTGTACAATTGGGAATATAATTTTCTCCCATGCCAAAAACCTCCACTAGAGTTGAAAATATTAAAAAATTAAAAGTGATGGTACCTAGCTACCTTGCTAGCTGTTTTCTGTTTGTTTCATCTGTTCTTTGTTTCGTTTTTTTCCTCTTTTTCGTATTCTATTCAGTTAATTGAGCATCTATTTTCTGATTCCTTTTTTGGTCCTCTATTGACTTATTACAGGTACATACTGCTGAATACCATGGGCCAAAGAGGAAGTTCCAAGAGAAATTAAAAACATTTTAAATTCAAACAAAATGAAAATACAAATCATAATTTATGGGATGCAGCTAAAATAGTGCCAGGAGGGAAATTTATAGCATGAAATGTTTATATTAGAAAAGAAGAAAGGTTTATCATTAGTAATATAAGCTTCCACATTAAGAAACTAGAAAAAGAGCAAATTAAATACAAAGTAAGAAGATAGAAATGATACAGATTAGAACAGAAATCAATAAAAGCGAGAAGAGAAAAGCAAGGGGGACAATCAATGAATCCAAAAGCTGTTCTAAAGTAGAACTGTCTTGCACAGGTATTAACAGAGTGTTTGAAAATAAAAAAGGGGAGATAGAAAGGAAGAAGAAGTGGTAAAGTCCATAAAGCAGATGATCTGGG
>JAQZBX010027789.1:0-28161 GCA_029593785.1 Cabassous unicinctus | reverse complement strand
TATATCACTCAAACATGAACATACATAAACAATAAGTGTATAGTAATAGTTGTGAACTTACAAAACAAATATACATAACATCATACAGGGCTCTCATACCTCACCCTATCACCAATACCTTGCATTGTTGTGAAACATTTTTAAATAATGATTAAAGAGCATCCTCAAAATATTACTACTAACCAATGTATTTTCCCCTAATCCACCCTATTATTATTTTATTTTCATATCATTTATACATGAACATACATAAACAATAAGTGTATGGTAAAAGTTGTAAACTTACAAAGCAAGCATTCATCACATCATTCAGGGATCCCATACATCAACCCTCCATCAACATCTTGCATTGTTGTGAGATATTTGTTACAAATTATGAAAGAATATTGTCAAAATCTTACTACTAATTATAGTCCTTATCTTACATTTGGTGTATTTTCCCCCCAACCCACCCTATTATTATTTTTTAAATATATTTTTATGATAGAACTTGTAAACTTACAAAACAATCATGCACATGTGCAGAATTCCCAAACAACACCCCTCTATCAACACACCACACCCTGGTGGACTATTTGTTACAGATTATGAGATGGTATCATCCAATTATTACCAGGTCCACAGTGTACATTTGGCACACTTTTTACATACTCTCCCATTATCAACACAGTACATCTTTGGCATAGTTACAAGAATATTAAATTATTAATGTTCACCACAGTCCATAGGTCACTCCAGTTGTATTTTTCCCATGCTTCACTACATTCCCACCACCCTACAATACTGATGTACATCTGCTTTAGCTCACAAAGGACACTCTTGCATCTATAGCATCAACCACTATTCTCATCCACCTCTGGGTTTACTGTGCTATTCAGGCCCTAGATTATTTTCTAGCTTTCTGTCAATTGGCATTTTCATCCCTAGACTACCATTTTCAGCCACATCCCCATTTATAAACCAGCTGTTACTCACTATAATGTGTTACCATCAACTTAGTACATTTCCACATTTTTACAGTAAAGCTAATTAAAACTTCTACATACATTAAATATCAGTAGTCCATCTCAGTCCTCCACTTATCTCCTTTAAGAATCCACCACCTATCACCAGGTCTTGAAGATATTGTCCTACATTTTCTTCTAGAACTTTTATGGTTCTTTCTTTTATATTTAGATATTTTATTCATTTTGAGTTAATTTTTTTATAGAGTGTGAGATAGGGGTCCTCTTTCCTTCTTTCACTATGGATTTCCAATTTTCTCAGCATCATTTGTTGAAAGGACTGTTCTGCCTGAGCTGGGTGGCTTTGACAGGCTAGTCAAAAATCACTTGACCATAGATGTGAGGGTCTGTTTTTTAACCATCAATTCGGTTCCATTGGTCTATGTGTCTGTCTTTATGCCAGTACCACGCTGCTTATATCACTGTGGCTATGAAATATGACTTAAAGTCTGGAAATGAGAGTCTTCCAACTTCACTTTTCATTTTTAAGATTTTTCTGGCTATTCAGGACCCCTTACCCTTCCAAATAAATTTGATAATCATGTTTTCCATTTATTTAAAAAATGCTGGTGGAATTTTTATCGAGATTGCATTGAATCTGTATGTCAATTTGAGTATAATTGACATCTAAATGATACTTAGTCTTTCAATCCATAAGCATGGAATGTTCTTCCAATTATTTAGGTCGTTTTTTTTGTTTGTTTGTTTGTTTTTTCTTTTAACAATGAGTTGTAGTTTTCTGAAGGCAAGTACTTTAAATCGTTGGTTAAGTTTATTCCTGAATATTTGGGTTTTATCTGTCATATTTTATTTTCACCACACTTTTGATGCTTTTAGTTACTTTTGTTGATATAATCTTCATTTCTAGATTCTTTTCCAGGCCTCTCTCTCCTGTCTTTAATTTTCTGGCTGTAGCATACCCTTTAGTATTTCCTGCAAAGCAGGTTTCTTGGTTACAAACTCTCTCAGTTTCTATTTGTCTGTGAATATTCTAAATTCACCCTCATTTTTGAAAGACAATCTTGCTGGATATAAGATTATTGGCTGGAAGTTTTTCTCTTGCAGTATTTTAAATATATCATACCACTGTCTTCTTGCCTCAAAAGTTTCTGGTGAGAAATCAGCACTTAATTATATTGGGTATCTCTTATACATTATGCATTGCTTTTCTCTTGCTGCTCTCAGAATTTTCTCTTTGTCTTGGCATTTGACATTCTGATTAGTATGTGCCTCGGAGTTGGTCTATTAGGATTTTTTCGGATGGGAGTACATCGTGCTTCTTGGAAATGGATATCTATGTCCTTCAATAGGGTTGGGAAATTTTCTACCATTATTTCTTCAAATATTCCTTCTGCTCCTTTTCCCTTCTCTTCTCCTTCTGGGAAACCCATAACACGTATGTTTGCACATCTCTTGGTGTCCTTTCGTTACCTGAGACCTTGTTCAAATTTTTCCAATCTTTTTTTCATCTGTTCTTTTGTATGTTCACTTTCAGAGGCCATTTCTTCAAGCTCACCAATCCTTTCTTCTGCCTCCTCAAATCTGCTATTATATGATTCCAGTGTATTTTTTTATTTCATTTATTGCACCTTTCATTCCCATAAGATGTGCTATTTTTCTATGTATGCTTTCAAATTCTTCTTTGTGCTCATCCAATGTCTTCTTAATATCCCTGGTCTCTTCAGCCATCTCATTGAATTTATTAAGGAGATTTGTTTGAACATCTATGATTAGTTTTCTCAACTCCTTTATGTCATCTGAAGGCTTAACTTGTTCCTTTAACTGGGTCATATCTTCCTATTTCTTGGTGTGGATTGTAAATTTGTGTTGGTGTCATGGCATCTGGCTTACTAGAGTATTTTTCCTGGGTGCACTTTCTTTCTTTAGTTTAAGGCTTTCTTGCCTTTTCTCCCTTGCTGGTTGTGTAGTAGGAGCCAAGGATGTAGTTGGTGCCATAAGCTGTGGAGGCTCAAGCTACCCTCATTGCCCCAATGACCGATGAAGCTTCTCCCAACTTTCTCCTTTGCCAGGGGTAGGGACAGAGCCACAGCTGTGTGGAATAATCCAAGTCATGCAGGCCGAGACTGTAGTTTCCCAGAAAGACTGATGAAGCTTCATGCTCCTTTCTCCCCTGCCTGGGGCAGGGATGGAACTGCAGGTGTGAGCAGCAATCTATGCAGTGCAGTTCCAAGATGACCACAGTTGCCTCAATAGACTTCCGATTATTCAGTCTGTGCCAGCTAAATGTACCTGCAGTTACCTGGATAGGCTGGTGCAGGGCCCGTCAGCTTCCTCCCTGCTAGAGGTGGGGCTGAAGCCTAGGCTACGGCTGCAGGCCGATCTGGGTGAAAGAGATCAGTCTCCACCATCACTGTGATTTTCAATTTCAATCAACCGGGCTTCCCCTCATGCTGGGGGTGGAGTCAAAATGGCAGCTACCGGCCTCCTTCTGACTTGGACAGCTCAAACTTTAGCTGCTCTTAGGGTTATACTTTAGCCAGCTGAATTTACTAATCAGTAGCTGAAATCGGTGGCCAACCGTCTCTTCTTCCCCTGTTTTTGGGAAACGGAGCTTTCAATTCCTGCCACAGAATAGCTCCTGGGGCAGCTCGCGCTGCCAAAATAGGATGATCACCGGCTTCCGCGGCATGGCCTGTAATTTCCTGGAGAGGCTGGCGCAGCTCCCCCCAGCTTCCTCCCTGCCGGAGGTGGGGCTGGGGCTTAGGCTAGAGAGGCAATCTGATCTAGATGGGAAAAAAGCTGGTCCCTACCAGCACAGTGATTTTCAGTCAGCCTTGCTTCCCCTCATGTCAGGCGTGGAGCTAAGATGGCTACTGGTGTCTTTCTGAATTGGACAGGTTCAAACTTTAGCTGTTCTTAGGATTATACTTTAGCCCGCCAAACTTACTAATCAGTAGCTGAAGTTGGTGCCCAACCGTCTCTTCCTTCCCCGTTCTGGGACGTGAAGCTTTCAATTCCAGCCGTGGAACAGCTCCCGAGGGGGCTTGTGCCTCCATTGGGGATGGGCACCGGCCTCCGTGGCATGGAGAGCTCTACTTATGAATCTTCTCTGCAGATGGGCAGTCTCCTCCTTCCATTCTTTCAAGGATGTTGCAGGATGCACTTCTGGTCTCCTGGAGCCCCCAAACAAGTGCTCTAGATAGCTCTGAGAGATCACCAACTGCCCTGTAGCAGGAGCTGATTCTCAGAGGTCTTTACTCTGCTGCCATCTTGCTGGTTGTCTCTGGAATTCTTTTTATTTCCCAAAGATGCCATAGAATATCTGATAGGAATATTCCCTATCTGAGAAAAGCAAAATAACCATCCTCCATGGTATGAGACTGGAAAATGGGAGAAAGGAATTAGATTTTATGGTATACTTGGCATATTCTGTGTTGGATCTTGGGGGACACAGAAATGAAAAGCACCTGTAGTTGTTTGAGAAATCTTTAAGAAAAAAAAAAAAAGCAGATTTAGCTGAGACTTGATGAAATTTGTTAGATAAATGAAGGAAGAGAGACCTATAAGGAAGGAATAGCATGTGGAAAGGCACAGAAGCCTGAGAGAAGGTGTGACATGTTCTGTGAAACATAAACAATAATAAGAGATAAAGCTGAACAGAGAAGCAACGGCCAGATCATAATTAGCCATGTGTATCATGTAAAGTTGAGAATTATATCATAGTAAAAGAGGACTCACTGAAGGATTTGTAGCAGGGATATACCAAATTTGTACAAGGCTCATGTTGGTGAAAAGGAAACGACCTAGAGACAGGGACACTGATGAGGAGGCTATGCCAGTGACCTTGGGGAGACATGAAAGAGGTCTTAACCTGCATTCTCCACTATGGGAGCACTAGCCACATGTCTATATAAAGGTAAATTTAAATTAATTAAAATTAAGTAAAATTTTAAAATCAAATCCTCAAACACACTAACCACATTTCAAATTTTGTAAAACATAACCCAAAGTGTTATATGGCAACACCAGATAGTTTACTATGGATTCCAAGAAAGAAAGTGAGATTACCCTGAGGGAGGGAGTAAGGGAGGACATTCTAAGAAGGGAGAATTTAGAAATGTGTTTGGTAACTTCTATGCATTTTATTCTTTTCAACATGAATGTACTCATGCACCACTTGCAAGAATTGAAAAAAAGAAAAAAAGAAAAACAATCAAAGCCTAAACTTGGAATTGACTTGGGGATGAAAAGGATGGAAAAGGCAGAGAGGTAAACTAAATATCTCACCAGGCTTTGTTGCCCATTTTTTTAAAAGTCTCTATCTGATTTTGGCAGGAAAGTCAAAATTAGAGTACAAATTCTGAATTTGTCAGATACTTACTAATACTAAATAGCAAACATTTACATTTAACAAGAAAACTATTTGATGCTCTATGATGTTAAATTTACTTTTGTAATTATTATTTTCTTTATTTACAGAAAAAAATAAACACTCAAAGACACAAAATTGCTCTGACAGTGAATTATAGGTCAAGATTTAAATAGAAGCCACAAAAAACGTCTCTACCTAGTCACTTGTGCTGTAAACCGAGTGGGTGAGCAGAAAGGCAGACCTGGGTGTGGAGTGGCCCTCAACAGGATGCAGATGCATACCAGAGGAGCTGGCTGCCAGGGGCGCCATCCAGGGCCAGCGCCACTCTCATTGTGCATTTGAGGGATGCCCAGAATGCTCAACCAGTGTAGGCAACAGAGACTTCTTCTGTACTGCCGCAGTCCAAGCTGCCAAGTCAGAGAACGCTTCATAAAATGTTGCCAAGGAAGTTTTAGCACTTGAATCTTGTCTAACTTTCCTGGTGTGGTGAATGCTATGTTGCCTCTTTAGCCAAAATAACACAAATCAAATTTAAGACGAAAAACCATTTAATGCAGAAGTTGGAAAAATCAGCAGTACTTGGAGATAAAATACGGTGCCAGACTTTTTCCAAATCACCACTTCCATTCATATTGTAGAATTTATATCATTTTAAAAAATTGAAATGCAAAAATATCAGACCTTCCTGGAAACAAACATGAAACATTACCACATTATTATACATAATAAATGAACTGCTTCTCAATAAATTGAAAAGCTTAAAGATTCCCTAGCTCCTGTTGGCTGCAGAATTACTTGGACTTAGAGTCCTACAGGGAGAGTTTAAATTTTTTATTGTTACTACAGAAATAAGACAGGTTAGGAATGCAATACGGAGATTATATCACATAGCTATCCTAGCTACAGTGTTCTGTGACATGTTTTGTTGTAGTTAGATTATTTCAGAAGTGCTGAAAATCTGTTATACCCACCACATACATTGTCTAATGTGGGATCTAAATATAGTTAACATTTATATATCATCTCAGCCTTTATTTCTTATTTACTATTTCTGCAAAAATTAAGTAAACATTACCACTGAACTAACTTTCTTTTCAAGTATAAAACAGGAGTGGGAGAATATCACACAACAGAAGGGAATACCACCAGCCCCTACCACCACCACCACCTGCCCCACAGGGTGTGAGGAGTAGAACCCTGGTCAGAGGACTTCTGGTTTGGGATTAAACATTAACAGAAAATAGTCCCTTAGAAGGAAAAGTAAAGGTTGATGATATTCTTTTTATCCTGACCCTGTAATTAGAACAGTTTCCCCTAGTTGTCTCTACCCGAGCCTCTGTTGGCTTTTCCAAATAGCATGCCAGCCCATCTTCATTCTCTCAAGCTCGATCGGTGTTTCTGCACCTCCACGGCTCTTGTTTCATATGCTGAGCCTGCTGCCATCAAAGATACACATCCCAGGCCAAGCTGTATAATAGTGGTTTCCAGCAGTGACCGTGGGCTTTTTGGCTAGTTCAATCCAGACAGCTGGGTGGTGGCTCATACTTCCCCTGCCCAGTCTGTCACACAGACCTGAAGTTTGAGGTGTGCTGGAAGCCTGTGTCTCAGGCTGATTATAATTTGTTGTGTATTCAAAGGAGTTTCACATAAAGAACAATATGCATTTTTCATGCTTTTTATAGGCTACAGCCCCAGCCTTCCAACAGTAGGATTTCTTATATTTGGTTCAATTCCACAAATACACACTGAGCACTTTCTGAGCACCAGTACTAGTTTACATACATTCATAATCTGTGATCCATGTTTCATAGGGGCTTATAGTCAAATTGGGAGGTCAGCTATATTCTTGAGTTAAAAGATTACCAATTTTATTTCTAACTCTGTTTTTAACAAGTCAAATTGAAAGAAAGCATGACACAACTGGTCAAAATAATTGAATTACTTTTTCTCTGCAAAGCTTATCATTTGTTGAAAACATAAAAATGATAAATTCCTAATCCCCCAAGTTCATTCATAAGCATGAATAAGCTTTTCTTTTTTTTTTTTAAGTACAAATTAAAGCTTTGAAGTGTTGTGCTGCTCATTACTTTTACATTTATCTAAATACCTCACTTGTTGAGACAGACATCTGTCAGATTAGTAATGAAGAAATTCTTTTAAAAACTTATTCTTCATTATTAGCCACAGTTAGCCTCACCAATACCAGACTCCCTCCTCAACTGAAGGGAGTAATGTTTATATTGTATAGTTTCCAAATTGCTTATCAAAAAAGTACAAAAATTGGAACAAATTGGAAATAATAAATGTAATATTAACTAAGTTAACAATAAGTGATGAAACTAAAATAAAACTTAGAGTTTAAAATTATATAGACTGTACCATTTTTATGGTCATCAAAATTTAATGTAATTACTAAGCAATATTGTTTGTTACTTTTACTACCCCAACTTCTCTCACTCTTTCTTAGTCAACTTTCCTTGGCTAGCTCATATTCAAAATCAATGCATTATGTCTTACTCCCCTTTCCCTACACTGTACTGAAGTGGTTGTACAAAAGAGCCTGCCAGTTGATCTTCTATAGTGTGACACTTATAAACGACAGCATAATGCCAACTAATTCCTCACACTATGCCCAGAACCCCACCCTCCCACACTCCACAATCTGTTTTCCAATCTTTAGATGTAAAATCTGTCCTCAGTCACATCGATTTCCCTGAACTCTTAGGTCAATAGTGATTTCTGTTTCCCTTTGTCATCACCTTAAATCTTATCACATGTTTTCCTCAATCATGTAGTTCTGGCTAAGCATCAGAAGAAGCCTTTCACATCAGCTGCTTCATGTATTTCTCAACTCTATGCCTCTATGAACTTTCACATGTCCAACATTCCATAAAGACGTCTTCATGTCTTCATTTAACCTCATGAAGCACAGACACAAGTCCTTCATATTTCCCCTCTTTCAAAAGCCCACAGTCTGAATTATGTTAGCAGAAACATAGCATTGTTCATGCCAATATATAGAGAATCAAAGAATTTCAGAGCTGGAAGAGACATTAGAGATCACTGGAGAGGGCCAGGCCTTCCTTTCTCAGTTTATATTCATCAACCAGTTACCTCAAGTAACTTGCCTAAGATCACTCAGGTAGTGACAGATGTCAGCTGATTTTAAAGGCATAGTTTCCTGACTCCACAATCTTCCTTCCCAAAGAAATACCCATGCACCATTTTCTTCTCCATTCAAGATGGATCCCTGTTATTCTTTCATGAATACCCACAGCATTTTATTTTCACCTTCCCTCCTCCCAATTGCCCTACTCCACCATGACTCGCTCATTTCTATGTGTTTATACTTCTATTTGTGTTTCCTGCCAGATTTTCTATTAACGACTTCATATTTGGGATCACTCAATTCTAGGTGGTAATTCTTTCCTTTAAATACCTGTAGTCTTTCCTTTCATATTTCTCTAGCTGAATTTATCATAATCTACCACACATAATATTAACTTATATTACTGTCCTATCTTGCTGTTAGAAACTAAGTTACTTGAGAGAGGACTCACCATGTTTTACAGATCTTTGTAGCCCTTTTGGTTCTTAATAAATCAGTGATCAACTGAATACAATGCCATCCATCTTAGCTATAGCTGTATGAGGCAAATTGGCTATCACTCAACATTTAATCTGCCTGATTTGCCATAGCTAAAGATGGTCTTTTGAATTCAGTATTTCTTATTTTTTGTTATTTGCAAGATTGCAATAATAAACTATAGTAAATGGAAACTGAATTTTTTTCACATTCAATTCAACCAAGATGTAGATCATATGCTACTAGAAGCCAAGCATCCCTTATTTTCCTCACTATATATCACCTATAACAGAGTTACATTCAGGAAAGCCTCCATGTATATGTTTATGTTAACTCCAGTGCAAATGCTGGAACAGAAAACAGTTCAGGATCATTTAGGTTGAAAAACAACAGAATCACAGAATCAGGCTCTAGAATTTTGAACTATGCTACAAAACTTAATTTTTGCTTGTCTAGATTGCCAAGAAATTGGCAAAATGAGCCCCAATTTTGTGATTTTCATTGTGCTTTAATATTATGTGGACACCTAAGATACACTAAAAGTTACCAGAATTTTATAATACAAATAATGGAATTTGATATAGAGTCAATTCTCAATAACAGCTGATTGAATGAAGCATTGACTATTTATACTAACCTACCCCTGAGTCCATTCTTTTGGAATCATCTTTGATGTTTATTCCCCCAAGAGAAAGGGAATTTATAAACTTGTATTCCACTTATGTTATAGTGTATAAAAGTAATGTAAGCAATTTTCTTCAAGCGCAATAGCTTTTCTTTTAGAACACCATAAATTTGAAATACTTTCTGTCTTTCCTAACAACATTCCTGGGCAATTGTCTTAACAGTTGGGTTTCCCGTTGTACTTAACAGTCTGTGAGCACAGTGGCTGCTTCAGGATATATGCTACCACATCCTCACTCATCTATGTCAGAACCACATCATCCCAACTGAGTGGGCATAACCTTTGTAAGACAGAAATGTTATATAATTCTCATAAAACAAAGCACTACTTGTATTCAGTGCCAAATTTTATAGAAAACAAATATTACCATGCAAGAGGGACCGTGCTGTCAATTGCTCACATACCTCAGTTGAGGAGAAAATATGAGATGTGTTCAAACTAGTCTTTTGATGGCCAATTGTTTTGTGGCATGCTTATTGGCACTGATAAATGTATTTCAGCTGCCAATTTCGATTTGATCATGCTCTCATTCCTATCTGTGTGTCCACCTAAATCTACAATTATTCTTCTGGCTGTCATTGCGATTGTTGCACATTACCATACTTCGTGCAAATTAAACTTAAGTGGGTGTTACTAGAAGTAGCTATTTCCATTCCATTCCACTCAACTGTCAGCCTTACATATATTTAGATATTAATTCCAAAAAATATTTATTGAGATGTTTAATACATGCAAGGCACTGTGATGTGAAAATAACTTAAGATCATATATTTGGATCACCTAGGACAATAAACAGTTTGTTAGAGTAACAAATGTTCTCCCTAGAGAAACTTGAAGACAGAAAGCAAGAATTAAAACATATTATCCCAAAGACCTTCTTTAAGGTAAACCTCTTTTCTAATGGGGAACCACTTAAATATTCTTAAGAAGAAGTTATGGAACCAGAAGTGACATACTTTTACACTCAAGGGGGATGTGTGTATGTGTGTGTGTGTGTGTGTGTGTGTGTGTGTGGAGAAAGAGAGAGAGAGAGAGAGAGAGAGTTATAAAGGTAAGAAATACTCTATGTCAAATGGTACATTGAAAATGTCTTCTCCTCTTTGCTAAAAGCCATCTTCACACACATGCACACATGCACACACACCCATAGTACTGACAAGTAATTCTACCAAGGAGTCAATGGATATTAGCAATTCAAATCTTAGAAAAGGCTAAATGATCATTCATCCTAAAATCCTCCCTGGGGGTTAATTATGGGGCAATAATACCTGCATCCAAGGAGGCTGTGGAGATGCAAGGCTGGATTTGATTATTTCTACAATAACTCTGAATTGCTTAGGGAGTAGAACTATAATAATTTACAACAATATTGTTATTGTCTATTGCCATGAGATTGTTAACTTGTGTTTGTATAATGTCTTTCTTAGATTAATTGGAAATGCTCCATTTGAAATCAGAGTAGTCTCTAGAGAATGCTGCTAAACTGTTTTATCCATTAAAAATAATTCAAAGCCAGTTAACTGGTCAATGAAAAAATGTAATGCTTTAGGATTTCTCTTCTAAACACGTACTTTGGGCTATCATGTATGTTTGTATTTAGCTTTTGAAATAAACCTCCATTTGGTATATTCCGGGTTAGGTAATAACCAGAAGAAAAGAATAGATTCCTGTGAGCCAAGGAATTATTACAATGATTGAAATGATCTGTCAGCTCTTTTGCAGTGTGCTTCTTTTGCATACATAGAAACAAATTACTAAAGACCTCAAAATGTAATGGTTACCTTATGTTTTAATTTTTTATTTATATAATTGAGAGAGAGAAGCCCGATCTCTACTTCAAATAGCCAGCGTCACCTGGGGAACTCAATGAGGACCTTCATCTGAGTCCCTGGCTTGCAGCCTGCCCTATGGAATTTTGACTTGTGCATCCCCAAGTTCACGTGAGACTATTTTATAAAATCTCATATTATTTACAGATATCTCCTGCCAGTTATGCTTCCCTAGAGAGCCCTGACTAATACATATGTTTTAGCTTTTGCTTTTTTTCTTTCTCCCATGCCTTAACTCTGTGCAGCCAGCAATGCTCAGAAGGTAGTATCTGGTTATTTAAAAATAATGAGCACAACAATTCAAACAAGAAAAAAACATTTATCGTTAAATATTACAACACTACTATCTTTAGTTTCCTATTAGCAACACCAAGAAGACAAATTTTCTAATTAGGGTCTGTTCTGTGCAAACTATTGCTAGTAAGGAGGTAGCTTATAGATCACATAAGTGGAAAAATATCCAAAGAATCTCCCAATCTCTAAATTCTTGCATGCAATGCTAGGGAATTGTTGAGAGCAAGAAGACTAGAAATACCACCACCTTTCCAGATACTGAAGATCATTTAGGCACATGTACATATAACTGCCATGTGAAAGAACACACTTAACCTTAATCCAATCAAGTTAAGATAACAAGGAGCCTCTACAAGTCTCCCTTCTGTGTGTTTTGCTTCTTGGGGCTTTAACTGTGATACAACATTTATAAAAATATAGAAAGGAGAACATGGTATCTTTTGTCTCTGCCTAAGACATATTTCCTCCTCCCTTACATCACTTCCTATACCCTGATATCTTAGAAACCTTGCCAGCATTACAAAATAACTACAGGATGAGTGCAGAGTATCAGCATACTTAAGAGACTATTCTTCCCATTGGGCACATTTTTTGGATGAGAAAGTTATCTACATTCGGTGGCTAAGAGTTACCTCCCGAGAGCCTCCATGTTGCTCAAATGTGGCCTCTCTCTAAGCCAAACTCAGAATACAAATGTTTTACCTCTCCTCCAGCATGGGGCATGACACCCAGGGATGAGCCTCCCTGGCATTGAGCGATTACTACCAAGCACCAACTAGCAATACAACTGGAAAAAGACCTTGAATAAAACAGGGAAAAGATAAAGACAAATGAGTTTATATGGCTAAGAGATTTCAAAGTGAGTCAGGAGGTCACCCCAGAGGTAACACTTATGCACATTTCAGCAGGATCTCATAGACGGACAAAATGGATACTACCCCAAATAGTGGGGCTCCTGAGGGCTCTGGAGACATCCAGTTCCTATGGTCATGGAAGATAGCTCTGAAGTTTGGTGCCTTGCCAGTGGGCCCTACTTTGGAGTTTGTGCTCCCGAGTGTGACAGTGTTGGACTCAGTTGTGACTTCTCCACACATGTCTCTTTTGTCTCTTCTATCTAAACCTATAGTTGGTGCTGGAGTTGGTAGATGTACGTCCAAGAGACTTGAATCTTTGGGCTGTCCATGTGCCAGCTGGGCCCTGAGCCTCAGCGGAGCTGCAGCACCTACTCTCCAGTTCATTGGACTCACCCCGGACGACTAAAAAGTAGGTGAGGATGAACAACCACCTCTCTTGTGAAGAGAGAGTCTACAACCATAAGCAAGAGACCCCCATCCATCATCTCAATGGGATCAAAGCCCCCTCTCAATTAGACATGGAGTGGGCATCACCATCCCAGAATCCTCAGGATTGGGGAATAAAATACGGACTAGAGTGGACTTCCTGGTATTCTGCTATAGACTTATTGTGATTCTAGCAATGGAAAAGATTATATCATTGATATGGAGACAGTGGCCACTGGAGGTGCTGAAGGCAAGGAGAGGGAAAAAGAGGTGTAATATGGGGGCACTTTCATGACTTGGAATTGTCCTGAATGACATTGCAACAACAGATACAGGCCATTATATATCCTGTCATAACCTACAGAATTGAGTGAGAGAGAGTGTAAACTACAATTTAAACTATAATCCATGCCTAGTGGCAATGCTCAAAAATGTGTTTATCAATTGCAATGAATGCACTAATGAAAGAAGTTGTTAATGTGGAGAAAAGTGGGGGTTAATTTTTTATTTAACATTTTATGTAATCTAAGTATCTTTTAGAAAAAATAAAAAATACATTTAAAAAAATTGTTGTCTACATCCGTTTCATAAAGAATAAGAGAAAGAAGCAAAATTGCAGTGCCAGACAACCACTGTCCTGAGGGAAATGTTGGTGTTTGTCAACATCCAAGTTCTTTCTCTGTACAAGCAAAAACAGTGAGAGACTTGTTCCATTTTCAATTGTGGAAAAGGTAATCTTTGACAGTTTATAAATAATCGATGCTCTATACATACTTGATATCACATTTTGTATCTCCTTTCAAAAACCTATCATACCTGTCATGCTTGATGACCACCAATTTAAGAGGAAAGCAGGAGGAGGAGAGTAGAACAAAGTGATCATAGGCCTGAAGCCAACCTTGTAGTATATTGTTTTCTTTCATTCTCATGTCATTAGGCATGGAGGACCAATGTCATAAGAGTTCTAGGAAAATCAATAATGCCTGGGTCCTCCCTTATGCAAGGTGCTTACCTGAAAACATCAAAGGTACTCCCAGAGAGTTTTTAAACAGGCAGTGAATAAAACAAGTATGATATATATCCTACTTAGTTAAGAAACATATGTGTCATGAAGTCAAGTAAGGTCAATGTTAATAGCATCAGGAAGGTTCTGGGGAATGTTAGGGTTTAAGAGAAACTGTTAATAGGGCAGAATTTTGACAAGGGCTATGGGGTGGTGAATTTGTAAGTTTTGATGCAAGGGGAAAATGTGAAAATGTAAAGAAACAGAGAAGAGAAAATACAGAATGGTTTTGGGAAAATAATCATGATGGAAAAGATGATCAGAGTGGTAGGTACTCTAAAATATGAACTAGAAAGAAAATTATAAGCAGAACGTGAATGAGAAAAAGAGAAGCTTATACATAACAGAGTAACTGAGGAGTCATTGGAGAACTTTTATCAGAGGAATAAGACAATTGAAGCTGTGCCTTAAGACAGGAAGTGACCGCAATGCAAGGCATAGGTTATAGAACAGAGAGAGAAAATGCAAAGACTCCTGTAGGGGCTCCTGAGAGACTGAATCAGGATGGTGAAAGAATTAGGAAAAGAGAATAAAGGAAATAAATTCAAAGGCCTAATTTATAAGACTTTGAGAATGGATTTGAATACAGAAAACAAAGGATAGTATGGAACCAAAGATGATCCAAGGTTTGAGCATGGCTTACTGAAAGAATGCTAGTGGCAAGAGGAAGAGAAAGTGTGTGAAATGAAGATAAGTTCAGTTTTTGATATGTTGATATTAAAGAGCTTTCAAGAGAAATAATTGAAAGACATTAAAGTTTGAAATTCAGAAAAGTAATATAGACCAATGATAAAGTCATGGGAATTATACTCATAGAAATAATGAGTAAAAAATTTAGAAATGGATGAAATTCTTATGAGAGGGAATGTAGAGCCATGCATACTGGTGGACCAATAATAAAACCCTGGGTAAGGCAGACATTTAGGAGGCAGGAGGAGAATAAAGCAGCAATGGAGAAAAAGGAGTGTCCAAAGAGTTAGAGGAAAGAGAAAAAGGTGAAAAAATTCCATAATCTCACATACAGGGGACTCAATGTGGAGGATCTATTAATAGCATTTTAATTTAAGTGAATAAATATATATAACAGGAAAATAATGAAAAATATAAAATATGAAAAATCTTATGAAGACCATAGATACTAAATAGCACATCACACATTTAAAAGTAGCATATGCTTACTTGGCTAAGCTTTGTGTATATGTGGATCTTGACCATTTACATTTTCAAATAAATATTGTGGGGATGAGATTTTTATTAAATATTTGTTCCTCCTCTTCGCTTGTCATTAGTGATCATGGCTAAAGTTAAAGAAAAGGCATGTTAAAGGAGTGCCAGGAATAATGCAATGCATTCGTTTTATTTTATTTTATTTTATTCAAGTGAAATGGCATCAACATTTAAAAGTAACAACAAAGAAAAGGAAATTTAGTTAGTTGATTGGAGAAACAAACAGAACAATAAACTGATGTGAATTTAAATTTCTCCTCAAACCTACAAAACAATAGCTCTAGGAAGGAATTTCTGATAGATTAGATTTTAAGCTGTGTCCTTCTTCACAAACTCAGAAGTGTTTAAGGAGCCAAGCAAGCACTTCTATGACATGTATTATTCTCTAGACTGACTGCAGAAGCTCATATTCAAAAGCACAAAAAAGGAAATTTGAGTAGAAGAAAACTTGATTTTGGCTCCATGGACCAATTGGCTAGACCTGCCTACAATACTGACTACAATATTAATCAAGACTTGAGATAAATAATCCTGAAGAAGTTGCAGATATCAACAGTTTTTTGACTTTTGTAAGAGGTAAAGGCTCATAATTAGCATTAAGAATTTCTAAAATACTATGTCATATGATAAGGGATAAAGATAGGGAAGGAAAAAAGATATTTGCTTTATGTACATATACAAACATAACAAAACAAGGAAGAAATATTCATGACCTTTACAGTCCTCATTTCTGTAACTGGTCATGTGGTCGAAATTCATATTTATTACTAACTTCTTCCACTGCCCATTCCATGTTCCCTTTACCCTAACAAGCACCTCAGCTGGCTGTGGTTCTTTGCCTAGTGGAGTGATCCAAACCTTCATTCCTGAAAACTCTGGGCCATTGTTAGTCCTGCCTGGATTGGGTTGTTGCAATTTTCCATTGACTTTAATCTCAGGGCATGGTAGTACAAAGAGACACCCTAGAGAATCTTTGTATTCCAGGCAAACTCTTCTTTACCTCCATTGTGTAGGTGCCATCCTATTTCCCAATTGATAGTCAGGATCAATAACCCCAGTACAGTAAATCCCTTCTTTGCCTGTTGATTCAGAGGCATGTGGAGCCCAAAGTGACCAGTTGGCAGTCTTAACTTCCAGTTCAATGGAATTGTTGTGTTTCTTGGTGGAAGCACTGCTCCTTTTGGTACCAAGACATGTAGACCAACAGAACTTAAGGTTGCAGGGACAGGAAGCAAAAATATTCAGCTAGCTCTGGAATTTGGTGCCTTGCCAGTGGGCCCTACTTTGGAGTTTGTGCTCCTGAAAGTGACAGAGATGGACTCAATTATGATTCCTTACACATGGCTCATCTGTCCCTTCTATTTAAACCTATCCTTGGTGCTGGAGTTTGTAGGTGTACGTCCAAGAGAAACAAGTTTTTGGGCTGTCCATGTGCCAGCTGGGCCCAGAACTTCAGCGGAGTTGTAACACTTACTCTACAGCTCATTGGACTCACCCAGGACAACTAACAATGAGATGATGATGGACAACGACCATCCCAAGGAACAGAGAGAGTCTGTAACTGCAAGCAAGATAGTCCTATCCATCTTCCCCGTGGGATATAAGCCCCCTCTCAATTAGAGGTGGAGTAGACATCACCATACCAGAATCCTCAGGATTGGGAAAAGACCTATGGACTAAAGTGGACTTACTGGTATTCTACTTTAGACATATTGTGATTCTAGCAATGGAAGAAATTACAACACTGATGTGGAGCCAGTGGCCACTGAAGGCTCTGTGGGCAGGGAGAGGGAAAAAAAGTTGTAATACCGGGGCTTTTTTGGGACATGGGAATCTTCCTGAATGACATTGAAACAACAGATATAGGTCATTTTATATGATCACATAACAAGCAGAACTGTGTGGGAGAGAGTGTAGACTAATGTGAACGATGGTCCATGCTTAATGGTAAAGTCCCAGGATGTGTTTATCAATTGCAATGAATGTGCCACATTAATGAAGGATATTTATGTGAGAGGGTGTGGGAGGTGTGGGGAGTGGAGCATATGGGAATCCCTATATTTTTTGTGTAACATTTATGTAATCTAAGTATCTTTTAAAAAAAAAATTATTCTTTAAAAAAAGAAAGAAGAAGAGGTGAGCTGGGAAGGGGAGGCAGAGACCAGCCAGAGGTCTGCAACCATCTTATTTCAAAACATGGCAACTGACTTTGA
Source organism: Cabassous unicinctus (assembly GCA_029593785.1). NCBI lineage: Eukaryota > Metazoa > Chordata > Mammalia > Cingulata > Chlamyphoridae > Cabassous > Cabassous unicinctus. The sequence goes on along the minus strand of JAQZBX010027789.1, from coordinate 10,647 downwards.
TGAGAAAGCAACTCTTATGGTGTCTTGAGTTGGACTTTTTACTGCCTTGGAACTGTAAGCTTTAACCCTAAATAAACCCCCTTTATAAAAGCCAAAACACACACACACAAAGAATGAAAGTGAAAAATTGAGGGTAACGAAACAGAAAATCCAGTGAGTGGTCTAATCTTAGATTAATTGGCATCCCAGAAGGAGATAGAGAAAAGAAAGGGGGAGAACCAATACATGAAAAGATAATAACAGGTAAATTTTCAGATTTGATGAGAATGATCACTCTACTTATTCAAGAACCCAATAAATTTAAGAGAATAAACAAAAATAAATCTAAACCTAGATCTATTCTAGTGAACACTACAGGAAACAAAACCATTAGGACACCTCAACAGCAGCTAAAGAGAAAAAGGTTATCTTCAAAGTAACAGTAAGAATGGGAGTGACTTATCAACAGCAACAAAAAAATGTGCCAGAAAAAAATCCCACCAGAAAATGGTGGGTTATTTTCAAGGCATTGAAAGAAAGTAACTGTCATCTTAGAAACCTATGTCACACAAAAATAGTCGTCAAGGAAAGCAGATGTGGCTCAAGCAGCTGGGTGCCTGCCTACCCCATGGGAGGTCCTGGGTTCGGTTCCCCATGCCGCCAGAGCAAGACGAGCAAGACAGCGAGCTAACATGACAGGCTGGCATGGCAAGTTGACTCAACAAGATGATGCAATTAGATGATAATGCAACGAGATGACGACGCAATAAGATGACGAAGAACAGACACAGTGCAGACAGTGAGCGCAAAATGAGGGGAGGAGAAATAAATAAATAAAATAAAATTTTATTAAATAAAATTTAAAAATTGCCTTCAAAAATGAAAGTGAAATATAGAAATTTTCAGGAAAACAAATCATGACAAAATTTACAAGCATTAAGGGAAATTTTAAAGGATGTACTTCAGACTGAAGGAAAATATCTCAGAGATGTAAGAAAGTATGAATGTGGTAAACAAGTGGATAAACATGAAACCAAAATAGCTGACATAATAGTCCTATTCAATTCCCTTCGTAGTGCTAACACCAAATCTCTTCCTCTGTTTCTAGGAAACTAAACAGTGAAAAAGAATTGCTGAATAAATTTTTTCTTCTTGACTGAGAATCATTATAACTCCAGTAACCTGAATGTGGCTCTTTAATCAATGTCATCTATTAAATGGTCTCACCTTTCTTTCTCTTCATTACATATCCTGTTTTGCCAATATTATATAATAGAATATAATAAATAGAATATAATAAATATGAAGAAATGTCAGAGAGATTCACCCATATCCCACTAGAAATGGTAATACACAGAGGAAGTATAATGTGGTACAAATAAAAATGAATTTGTATTAAATATCAACTAGGAATGCCCAGCTACAGCTTTCATCTTGGTGATTAGCCAAATCTGCCTATTAGAAAAAGGTCTCATAGTGAAATTTCTACTGTAACCTTATTTCTGGCATCCCTCAAGTTGTGTTCAGTCAATGGTTATGTGATCTAATAAGTTACCATCATATGCAATCTGTTTAATAATGACCATAATATCAACAAAACATATCCTTTGACTGCAATACAAATGTTTAGAGTAAATGAGTTTGCCAAAAAAAACTTTCTGAAGAATAAATATTTGTGAAATTTTAAATAATAAAACATGGCAAAATAATAGAGACCAGAAAATAATCATAATTCTAATATTTATAGAAATTGCTTGGTATACCAGCATTCATGACATTAAATAAAATAATCTTTAAAAACTAAGTACATTAAGTCTTGTATCAAGGAAAAGCCCTATTCAAGAATTCTTCATATTTCATGAGGATTAATTAAAAACAAATGCCAATTCTGCCTCCTTACATTTTTGCAGATAGGAAAATCTCCAAAATCAAGTGTAACAACATTCATGATAAATTATCTTCCATTCAGACATAATGAATAATTTAAAGAATAGAAAGAAAAGACAAATATTTTAGAGAATAGTTAAGTACCCCAAATAAAGCTTGCCCCTCCGCTGACTTCTTTTAAAAGAGGCTATTTTATTATTACAAATATTATTCTAGGATTAAACTAGCAACGGACCGTCTAAGTATATGTTGTCCCTACACAATGATGCCTAAACTTTAAAAATCCACCAAAATTTAAAAAATAAAATAGTAATAGGCTTTAAAATTCTGAAATAATTTTGTTTTCCTTTAAATCATTTATTCTATGATGGAGGTCCTTGCCTCAACTTTGTCCAGTAATAATTTTAACATGCAGTGGTTCAGCATTTGCTTAAACGTGCATTCAGGGCACCTCTACCTTTGTTCCAAACTGTTTGACTTTAAGCAAGTCATTTAAACTTGCTGTCCCTCATTGTCCACATGAATAAAAACAGATTATTTAAATATTTGAATGAGGTTATACATGTGAAAGCATTCAGAATGATGTTTGGTAAGGAGTAGGTGCTTTAAAAATCTCAATTTACTTATTTATATTGATGGGATATTTCCCTTAATATCTATTTCATTTAATTTAAGTTGACTTTCAATTTTATTTTGGAGGAAGTGATTTTCAGGTTAATCTTTCCCAAAGAGAATGTTGGAAGAGAAGGTAATCAGCTGTCTGGCCAAGCATGTACACTTACTTATACATGCTCCAAGTCTGTAATCAGATTCTAAATACCACTTTGTACCTTCTAAAAACTTCAGAATATTGCTCTCACCTGGGGAAAGGCACAACTTCCAATTCATTTAGCCCAATTATTCAACAGAATTTTCTTTGGTTAAGTGTGAGTTCTGGGTCTAGATGGACAGGAAAGTCCCCACCTGCTCTCAAACCTGATTGAATTTCCCTTTTTTACCAGTATCAAGTAAAACCCGACACATTAACAAATTATCTCTCAAGAACAAAAGATATTTTTAAAGGGGTGAAAAGAGTTCTCAAGCATTGAGTAAAAAACAAGTTTTTTAGAAAAGACTGCATCTAGACTGAGTTGCACGAAACACTGGCCACTAGTCACATGTGGCTATTATTAAATTAAATTAAGCTAAATATTCAGTTTCTCTCTCACAATAGCCACATTTCAAGTGTTCGATATCTACATGTGGCTACCATGTTGGTTCACAAAAACATAGGAAATTTCCATCATAGCATAAAATTTTATTGAATAATCCTGATCTAAATGATTGTGGGACATTCTATGGATGATTTTTCCCCAAGATAATTATTTTTAAAATATATCAGTTTAATGAAGAAATCAACAGTCTGAAGAGGATGCACTCTCCAGCTCAGTGATTTGATGGTAAATATTCTGTTCATCTGATGATGTGTACATGGAGAGAAGCAGCAGAAGGAGTGATACATATAGGAATTAGGTCTTTCATACTCTTCTTACTATTGTTGATAAGGCCATACCCTGGAGTTTGATGTTAACAGCAATGCTTAGGGTTGTCCACCAACACTGCTTTCCTCCAGCTAAAGAAAACTGATTCATGCAAACTACTACTACTATAGCTATGCCCAGCTATCCAACCAAATCATAAGGGTAAACCGGGGACCATCAGTTGCATGCAGGAGATGAGGAAAGTACTGCTTCTGCAAGTGGTATGTTGATAAATGTTTAATAGCAGGAAAAAGATAAAAGCCCTGATTTGTAGCATTTTCTGATATCTGTAGTGTTAATAACCCCACCATGGCAGCAGATGTCAAGCTACCACCATGATGTAACTGCATGCAGAGCTGGAAAGAAATTCACACTGATAGCGTTTGTGAGCCATGCAAGCCAGCTCTAGCTTGCCACTGACTTCTGCTATCCAACCGTTTCATTTGTTGCTACAAAAGATGAAGACTTTTAGACCTTGAACAGCATGGAATTGAAGCAAAAACTGAATTGGGATTTTTTTCACAGGCCCTCCTGAACTAGCTTTAGGCCTTTACAGAATTAAAGCAAAAGAGTTGAAAACTATTAAAAACTTAATTATAAACTCTCCAGACATTTCTCTAGGTTTAATACTGAACAACAAATCTGAAATAAATAATTCCACCTTTTGAAAGTACAGTAGGAAAAACAAAGAAAAAAAAATACAGTAGAAATTCATGGACATCTTTATCATTGTGGATGCATAAGGCTCAGGTGGCCAAATGACTGGTAGTGAACAACATAGTGTTGGGTGGTCCCTTGAGCTTATTCCCAGGAAAAAAGAAAAGTCACTAAAAATTCTTTCTGAGACTAATCCACCACCAGTGCCTCATCTAAGAACTTCAGCCCATCATCTACTTATGACTCCTCACCCTTGATCCTAATTAGATGCATCTTAATATTCTTTCTACCCCCCAATAGAATACATTTTCTTTTTCTGGCACACTTTTGCTTAGTGCAATCTTTTCTTTCTAGTCTATTCCTCAAAGTTCAGATAATGGTTTCACTTAATCTTGGGGATGGAAAGCTTTAATCTGCATCAAACAGACACTGAAAAATAAAGTTGGGAAAGATGGACATAATCACACAATATTGCCAGCTTGAACATATCTGTACATTAACCCTGAGCCTTGCAAGAAAGACTCCAAACTTTCTCCTTTGGTTCCCACAAAAGCAAGAGGAAGCTGGCAACCATTTGTGATTACCATCTCATCTGGGTAGTGGTAAAGAAATATCTGGCTTTGTAAATATGCAAAAGTTATGATTGGCACAAAAATTAATTCAACTAATGAAAAGGAAGGATTATTTAATGAATGGGTGTAAATTATATAGTGAGCTCAATCAACAAAGATTTTGGAAAATCAAAATAAGCATTTTGACTCAGAAATGTAAAAGGAAAAAAAATTGAACAATTATGAAATATGTTACCTATCAACCTTGACTGACACTTTTTATTGTACCTGTATCCAAACCATTCTGAACTGCTAACTGACCTACAACTATTTTTAGAGTTAACTTCCTTGACATGGCCATGGAACCTTGCACCCTCTAACTTTCCTGTCTTGAATAGATAAATTTTGCTCCTAGCTCTTCTTGTGTAATTTCTATTGATCAAAATTAACTATTTAAGCAGGCATCTTTATATTGCCCTTAATAGCATTGTGTGGTAGATTGAACTATGTACTCGAGCAAAAACATGTTTTCAATCTTAATCCCCTTTCCTGTGGGTACAAAACCATTGTAAATAGGACCTCTTGAAGATATTAAATTTAATTAATATAACTAAAGTGAGGTGGACCTAAATTCCGATTAGTAGAGGCCTTATATATAGAACCTGGAAGTCACAGAAGTCTGAAAGGAGAGGACATCATCATGTGATGGGAGGCAGAGATCAACTAAGGGGTCCCAAGGATTGTCAACAGCCAGCACCAGAAAGCTACAAACTTTGGGGAGAATATTCCTCCTTACCAATGCCTTGATTTTGAACTTCCTCTAGCCTCAAAACCATAAGTCAATAAATTCCTTTTGCATAGTTTTTGTCATAGCAGCCTGGCAAACAAAGACACATTGTATAGAGCAGATATGAAGTAAGCCTGGATATTTTTCCTCCTTAGGTTACAAATAATAATGAAGCCACATACACCCATTAATATACCTCACAAGTTCCTTCAAATCTGGCCTGTGTTGTTGGCTTTTACACAGATGCATGTTCAATGAATAAAGACCTGACTTTTGACTATTGGATGAAAGCTGTATCTTACATAAAATCTCTACTGCTTATCATTTTGTGGGGCTAACGTAAATACTCTTTTGTTGAAATAAATACATATTACCTGGGATGGGATAATCATAATCTCTTCATTCATCATAATGGTTCACAAATTTGTCTGAGAATAGGAGTTGTCTGGGGGAGCTTGTTTAAAAAATAGAGTCCCAGACCCTATTGACACAGAATATATAGGGAATGACCCTGGGAATCTGTATCCCTAGGGCTTATTGTGATCTAGTGTGTTTAAGAAATAAAATGGTACTTTCTCAAACTGGCTCACTATAACCAAGCCAAGTAGAAGACTCTGAAGGAATGGGGGACAAGCTCAAGCCAGAAATTCTTCTCAGGCATGGTACACCTAGGTAAACCTTAACAACAAAGAAGGACTCAGCAGCCAGAAGAGAGTTGTTGGACCACAAGGAACAATCGGGTAATTAATCAATACTGTCCTTGACCTACACACATTGTTATGCTGAAGTTTTATGCACTTTATTCCAGTCCCACAAAATTGATTTCAACATTTCCTACCCTAATTCATCCATTTATGCTCATATCATCTTTGGTGTTTAGAATGTTGCTTTTGGTAGCCTAAGTGCTCATTAATGGTCAACTCTTGACCAATGATCAAAATTTGCTCAAGTGTCTAAAGATCTCAGAACATTTGCCATCTCAGAGCCAAGGCTTGAACCTGGAAGAGTAACCACTGGCTTCAATTCTGGAAGCTCTGTCTGTTTCTGATTACCAAGGCTCGGATCTATACCATGCTTTTTTCCAGCTTCCTAATTATAGTGATATCTACCCAGAGAGATTCATAGCTGCCTTTCTCTTTTCAATAGCTATCAATATTTACTTCACTTAAGATGCATTGTTTCCTCAGTAACAATTCAAAGGAAAGTCATCCTTGTTGTAACAGTTTTGCTTTGTACATGATTCTTCCTGAAAGGAAAAATACAGGGAAAAATTGCTTATGACATCTTTGTAAGGAATTGGGCACCTGTCTCCTTCCATGTCAGCCTTAGGTTTAAAGAGCTTTATTAGGATTCTGAAATAGCAGGAGAACACCAGCTATTGTTCCAATGGCTAAAGACAACTGTTTGACGAACCTCTATTAATATTCATCATTGTCCCAGAGTTCTGTAATCTATAGGCTGTTCATTCAGCATCTGAAGACAAATTTATCTGAGAAAGTCAAAATAATGCAGCATTAACTGCATCAGCCTGATCAGAATTTAGGCATTCCAGGACAGGCAGTTTTAGAGCAAAAGATCTATTAAAGGAAAGGGGTAACTTGACTGTGCTTTAATTTTGCCTCACTGATTTTTCTGTGAGTGTTTTTCTACCTTATTGTTCTCAATGTTATTAGGGTCATGTTCCTCTCATTTGTCAGAATTGCATAAAATGAAATGAGAACATTTTTACTCGTTTATTTGTTGATTGGTTGTATCAACCTCTCAAATAGGTTATCTCAAACTACAGCTGGCTGCATTTGATAATATAATCAGGAGTATGTTCCTGCCTGAAAATTGGAAAACGAAGCAGATGACTTACTATGGTCCCCCATCTAGTATGGGATATTTGACAAGAGTTAGGCTGCCTTGTATTTGCATTTCAAAACAAGGAAGGAAAATGGTGTGTGTTGAGTATCACTTACGAGGAATATAAAGTTGTATGACTCTGGAATAACCTAAAGTGATTGCCATAAGGATAATGGAAAAATATAGAAAAAGATCCAAAATGTTTCTATTTTACCTTGTAACTGATAGATAACTAAAACAATCTAATATTTAATCACAAGCCAATACCAATATTAAAGCAAACTTGAAAGCCAAGAACTTTATCCTTGGATCACAGCAAACTGTTCACTGCTTCTTAAGAAATGTTTACTTGAATCCACAAAAAAAAAAAAAATCTTATTTTAAATGCCTCAGTTAGAATCCCGGACCATGGAAACACAGGAAAATTTAAGTACAGAGCTGATTCATTGAGAAATTTCTGAATAACTCTTTAAAGATCACCAAATAGAGTTTTAGGGTAATATTTAAAAGCTTTCAAAAAGAGAAATGATTTCTGCAAATTGCTATTAAGCTTCATTATCCCCAGGCTAAAATACGGGGCAAAGAGCTAAGCAAGCAGCGCAAATTATTCATTTATGATCTTTCTGAGCGATGGAACAATTCCCACTGAGCCACTTAAATTCTGACCAGTCAAACTGTTATATGGAAAACCAATGAGATCATTTTAATTCCAAACCACTCTTCCCACATTGCAGGGTCATTAAACATAAAATTTGGTCTTAGAGGTGAGGGGGAAATATATAACTAATATATATACATATATATGAATGCACATATATGTGCAATATTTTCAGGAGGCTAGACATAAACGCATTGATCTCACCAAAATTTTTAATGCAAGGAGGAATGATAGAAAAGGTGAAATTTCACTTTCCTGAAAGGGGTCAAATTTGGATTTCTCCTTCAAATCTATCTTTCTTCCACTATCGTTTTCTTTTTTCTGTGACTGTGAGAGAGGTCTTAGCAGGGTAATCAGAGGCATGTACAAGCTATTTATCAAGGTAATGCTGAAAGTTATTGCAAGGTATTAGTGAGAAATCTGGACAAAAGAGTAATACTATATTGATCTTCTACCTGAAACAGTATTCCAATGTACCCCCAAGCATGAAAACTATTAAGAATCCAATCCTTATACTTGATTGTGAAATATAATGGTTTTTGGTGTTTTTCCCTTTAACGTTTAAGAAAAAAAATTAAAATTATTAGCCTACTTCTTTTTTAATGGTCAAAGTGATACATGCACATATGCTTAAAAAGGAAAATAATGATACAAGCCTTTGTAGTATCTTTATTGTTTAAAATCTTAATCTTAGAGTCTTAATCATGGAGATTCTTGTAGAATCTAGCTCAGCAGCATTTAATTTAAGAATATGCTTGACACAAAAAATAGTAGCCTGGAGAATCTGATTCCTGGATAATATAGTCATGCCTGAATGTGTTGTACTGTGCTTTGTGAAACTCTAAGCATAAAGAGAAAGGCCAGGCTCAAGGTACACTCTAGTATACACACAGAATGTCCTAAATGCAGGAATACACCCACAATCCTTACAGATCAAAGTCATGTTTCTAGAAGGTCTGATGTCACCCTCACTTTCTCAGGAATTAATGTCATGAAATATGATCCCTAAGTGGATCTTGAAAGCCTAGAATTTGCAGTTCTGACTATACTTATAATCTTCTCAATTATTTAGAGAACTAAAATAATCTTTAATCTGCTTTCTATCTCTGCAAATTTGCTATTCTAGTCATCTCTTATAAGTAATATTAAGCAATTTTTGTCCTTATTTGTCTTGTTTATTTTGCTGAGCATAATGTTTTCACGATTCTTCCACATTGCGGCATGACTCATAACTTCATTATTTCCTATGGCCAAATAATTTTCCATGTGTGTATGCAGCACACTTTGTTTAGCCATTAATTTGTTATGGACACTTGAGTTGCTTCCAGGTTTTGGCTCTTGTGAATAATACTGCTGTAAACATTGGTGTACAAGAATCTGTTTGCAACCCTTTTTCACTCTCTTTGGGTATATACCTAGAAGTGAGATTTCCAGATCAAATGGTAATTCTATATTAACTCTTTGAAGAAGCACCATATTGTTTTCCACAGTGGCTGCACCATTTTACATTTCCACCAATGCACTACAGTTCCAATTTCCCCTCTTCCTCTCCAACACTTGCTATGTTCCACTTTTTAATAATAGCCATCTTTGTAGTAATCTGACACTATTATGATTATTTTTTAATATTAATATTTCCTTTTGAAATGTTATTCTGTTCCTACATTGTCTCTGTTTTCTATCAGTTATCTTTGTTAATAGTGAGGCTTTTATTTCCTCATTAGAAGATTTCCTTGAATGCCTTGTAACTCTTTCTCAGTGATGTATGAAAAGCTTCCAGAAACTCTGGGTGCATGGATAAAGCTATTTCTAGGTGTGTGGCATTTCTTTCTATGTATGTGTTAATATATACAACCAAGAAGCCAAATAGCTTTTATGCTGAGAATAACCAAATGCTACTATCTACTTCTAAGTTAGTTCATTTTCTCTGTAGGTATGTCCTCCAGACTTCCCAATGGGGTATATAGCTTAAATGATAGTGTTCAGGTTGACAGGATTGAAATCTCACCATTAAGTATAGAGATATTAGTGCAATTCCACCATTTTCAGTACTATGCCTTACTCCTGTCCTCTTCTCTGTATGGTGTCCCTGAGTTTGGAGGCTCTCTACATGTCCAACTTCATGGACATGCCGCCTGTGTAGTTGCACAGGACCCCACATTTAGTAGGGCCCTGCATTTTGTTCAATGTTCTGCTGTCACCATCTTGAAATTCTTAACTTTTAACAAGGATCCCATACTTCAATTTTGCTCTGCTCCCTACAAATTAAGTAGTTGTCCCTGGCTCTATTACAATTTCTACAAAGTCTTCCTTCTGATATCCAAAGGGATTAGAGATGGGTAATCACTTCACTGTTCTGGATTTTGATGATAGGAAGGGGAAATAGAGAACAGGATTCTAACTGTTCCATACACAGGTTTTCACAAATTCCCACCTTGTTTTCAGAACCCCATCTCAGCCCACCTTCCATGTGTTTGATGCCTCCATCTACTGAGCATTTTTGAGACATCATGCGTCACCCCACCCTCTGTAGATTCTGAGTTTGACCTTCCTCTGCTCATAATTAATTCATGTATTAACTTCATTTGTTCTCACATCCCTTGGTTAGGGTTACTGATGCCTCCTAGTTTTATTGAAAATCAACTTTTTATTTCTGTTTGTTTGTTATTGTTTAGGTGTGATTTCAGAAAAGAGAAAGAAGTAGAAAATTCTTCATGCTGTCGCCATGAAATCAGAAGCATACTTAACAGTTTTATAATGATA